>JAPSES010108041.1:0-18184 GCA_029822895.1 Maxillicosta whitleyi | reverse complement strand
AGACTGAAATAACCTGTTCCAGCTCCAACATTAAACCACTGCAGTACTGACCCATGGAAGGATCAGAACTATTGGTGCAGTTAAATCCACTGAATGTCTCCTCCTTTTTGGCTGGGCAGTGCATGTTAAGATGTGTGCTCTTTGAAGTCACTACCTGTGACTGTATTACATAATGTTTCTGCGTTAATAACATTTATTTTTCAGTTCAATTACATGTGTTTCATTTTGTACCTTGCAGCATGCAGTCGTAGGCCTTCCTGTCCATCTGTCCCAGTGCTGCCCAGAACTCTGCAGGCTCTGATCCTTCCTCCACAGTCTGCACCTTCACAGGACTGTTTTTACTGAGACCCAGCTCCGGTGGACACCTGATGCACAACACCAAAGCACATCACAGTCAATAAGCTGAAAGGTCACGACAACATCACTCCTGCTAAAAAGCCTGATCAGTACAAGGGACTTACATTTGACTGAGACACTCCACTGTCCGCTTGCTGACTTCTCTGGAACTAGCATGAGCTTTGCAGCCGGTCCACAGGTAGAGCAGGCCCTGTTGGCTGTTGAGCAGGACTACAGAGCCTCTGGACCTCAGACCGGCACAGCAGCAGTCCACTTCTAACAGAGAACCCTCCTCTGGGAGCTCTCCTCGGACACAGAACAGACGCCACTGGGCTACAACACACGAGGATATTCAAATGAATCAGATATTAGGAAAACAGATAAAACTATGCAAAAACCAAAGGGAAGTTACTGTGCCTGTTTCTGTGGAAGCCTCCTCTCGCTTTCCCTTGTGAATGACCAGACCTCCGTGAAAGAGCTGCAGGAAACAGGGAGGTTCTTTTCCCTGAGGCACCACAACCTTCAGCAAGAAAACAGAAAATACATGGGCTGTAAACAACATCAATCCCGCTGGAGGTTTTCACCTTATAGCAACACTTCTTATGACTCAGAGCACAGAAAATACACATTTATTTATTATTTATACAGGACAAACTTATAGAACAGGCTGTAACATTAAAATACGATTCTGTAAATGAGGCAGTTTAATAACACTTGAAGGAGGATCAGTGACCTAAAACGTCTACTGATAGAAAATGTTTAATAGCTTTTTAACCACCAATCTTATCAATACATACTCTTAGCTTTTCATGGTCATCAGATATGACCCATTTGGATGTTGAGAGGCTCTGTAGTAAACATAGAAATAGTGTTATCTTCTGCAACATCGATTCACCACTAAAACCCATGTAGTTTGATAAATGAGTGATTGCAGAAACTTGTTTTTATATTCAGTTAATGCTGAAAAAGTCACTTTTGGTCCAGTTTTGTCTGTTCTGATGTACTGAATTTTGATTTTACTCTGAGCTTTGATGAACATTTATAGAACCACTAAGTTCAATACAGGAAAATACCTAAAAAAAAAAAAAAAAAAAAGCAAAACAAAGAGGATAATATTATCATTATAAATCATGAAGAAAAACTAAATCTATACACAAATTCATTTGGAAGTCGCTGCAAAAATAGTTTTAGGAATTTATGGGTTAACTGATTGTAGTCATTTTCAAGTCCTGAGTAGAAGCAATAGCAACCAAAAAAATATACACACAATATACAAACAGCAATATTGCATAAAACAGGAACACTGCATGAGAACAAAATACATATTTTAAACAATTATAATATATATATACATACGTGTGTGTGTGTATATATATATATATATACACACACAAAGCTGTGCATATTTAAAATGATCAGAATATTGTACATTATCATATTATTCAGGGGAAAGAAGTTTGTTACTGATGCATTTGTTCTGTTGTTGGTCCATGCTGAAGGTCTCACCTGTGATTCTTCATGGTTGTTCATCCCAATGGACAGGAAAGCAGCCGTGTCCCGTCCACTGACGCTGGAATGACGTCCCCGCCACAGAAAGAAGGCTGTGTTTTCTTTTTCTGCGCCACATTCATCCAGACCGTTTGCCTTATCTATAGTTCAGACAAAATAAGTTAATAGTAAACATTCACCTCTTACTTTATTAAATTCAGACTGTTCAACATCATCATCACTCACCGGCACTGTTGAAGGTGTACGTCCAGCGAACGACGTACGAATCTCCTTCGTGAAGCTGTCCGGTGCTTTCCACAGGAATCTCACTGTCATCAAACTCCTGGACGTGCCAAGTGTCCACGGCAACCGTCTTCAGCTCCAGGTGACGCCCCTCCTCTAGCCTGATGACCCCGTGACCTCTCTGGACATCGACGCCAGACAGGACGCTATGGACCGAGGCGTCCCCGTCTGCAGACTGACCTGATACTAAAGCTTTAGCGTCGCAGGGAATGAGAGGGTCTGACGATGGAGACGTGATGGATGTGGACTGAAAAGGAATGACAGCAGACATTTATTTTGTTAACCCTAGAAGATTTTAGTTGATTGTGTACACCCCTCTGTTAGTTATTTAAGTTTTTTATGAGCACAATGTTCTAGAATTTTTTTTTTTTTAAGTTAGTGGTTAAGTCATATTAACTGATATATATCTGTATTTAGCACCTAGCATTAACACATTTCACATTAAGAGCACCGAGTCACTAAATGATTTCATGTTAATATTGATCATTCCATTCCATCGTTGACAGGTTTGTCTTTCTGTTCTGTGTGTATTTGACATAAACCTGTGTCTCGTCCGTCAGTGTGGCTTTAACTTCCTCGTCTCTGTTCTTCGTCGTCCAGTCCAGGAACTTTTCTCTGAACAAAGACGTCTCTTTGTGCTCTGAGATGCAGCCAAACAGTGCCCAGCTCGGACGCCCCTCACCCCTCCTGAGGACCGATGGGAACATAAATAAACTGGTCATGAAACAAAAAAAACACTGTACACCTCCAGACAGCAGTCTGCTGTTATGTAGTACTGATAAAAATGCAGTGGTTCTCAACCTGGAGATGATTTCCAGGCGTTGTTATCCATTATATGTATGATTTTTTTACATTATACTGCATTATCACTGATGAGTGATATCATTTTGAATAGATTCTAGTGTGTGTTTGTGAGAATCAAGTGAAAACAAAAACTTGTATTTCATACTTATGATGATTAAAGCTGCAAAGATTTCACTTATATTTATTCCCTTTTAGTTCTTATTTAAGTGGTCTGAAAGGACATAAGATTTCTGCACTCGTCTGCTTGTTTTCAGAATGTGAAAAATCTACCTCATGATGCCCTGATTTTGACTAATCACAGGAGTTTTTGCACAGGTCGGTTGATTAAATACGTACATCCAACCTGGAAATGACTCCACAGTGTCTTCACTTCTCTACAACAGAAGGAAATAATATCTGGTTTATCTATTTTTATATCTAGTATTTTGATTTGGACCAAGAAGAGAAAGTAGCAAAAAGGAGTGTTAACATTTCAGCTCCTGCAGCTTTAACCATTTACAACCATTCTTTCTACTGATCGCATGGAGCAACAATGAAGCGATGACCCCGAACCAAGCGCTAAACAGTCATCAAAAAACAAAATAAAATTTTTTTTTTTTGAGTGGGGATGCAAATGTAAAACATACCCACTACCTATGACATTATTTCTGTGGGCTGTGACTCAGAGATGCAGTAGATGACAAATTACTATGGATTAGTTTGATGTTTCTTAGACTGAATTTTAATACATTTTCTCCTCAATGTTGTGAATTACTTGTGACATTTTCAGCTTTTTAACATCTGCAATGTTTACAGTTTATGTTTCTGTTGATTAATGAGGAACGTCCACGTCATTGCTCATAACGAAATAAATGCAAATACTATTTTAAATATTTGTCTCAAATACGGATTGGTGCCCTGCTTAGCTGATACAGATTTTTTTTTTTTCTTACTTCTCTGATGCAAAATGGATAGCACTCGTGCCTCACAGCAAGAAGAATCTGGGTTCGATTCCAACACCAATCAATGCTGGGACCGTTGTGTGTGGAGTTTGTATGTTCTCCCCGTGTGTGCATGGGTTCCTCCCACCATCCAAAGACATGCACTGATAGGTTAATCTAAATTACCCATAGGTGTGAATGTGGGAATGATTGTTTCTTTATATGTGTTCCGCCCTGTGATGAACTGGTGACATGTCCAGGGTGTACCCCGCCTTCACCCTTAAGTAGCTGGGATAGGCTCTAAATGACCCCCGTGACCCTAGTGAGGACTGTGGCTGTGGCTGAATAACATCAAACCCCTGCAGTCAGGCATGAAAAAAACCTTCCAAACAGAGAGGAGGTATATTATTGCTGCCTATTGTTACAGATTATACTGTGTACTATCATAGCGTGAGGCGCAGGTAGAGTTCATTGTTAACCCTTTGTGATTTAATGGCTGCACAGTGTGTTTTAGTACTGAAAAATCAGCTTTGTGAACACCAGCTTTGTGTACCCAGTATAAGCTACAACAGTCATAACAAACCTGGATAATGCTGATTGTTGGGGTTTCTCTGTGCAAAGTATAAGCCGTCTGCTCTGGTTTTAAGGTGTGCACTACAGGGGACTTCTGGGGTTTTGTTGCATGTAAAATGATTTAATAATATCTGCTTTCACTGTTTATAGTGTGGAATGTGTTCCGTGCTGCGGTGCCTAGCATTACTCATGATATGTAGTGAGTGTTAGCAGCTGCACACTGTTTTTATAACATGGATTGATATGGTGTAGATAGGGCGGTTGTTTTTTCTGTGCCGTATTGAAAAAAGCTGAATTCATTGCAGAGCCTGCGGTGCGGACTCACAGCTGTATGCTGGGGTTACACTGTGTGGGATCCAGTGGGTTGACTCGACAGTTGCTGTAATCATACACACCAACCCACACTTGGTGAGTCAGCTGGAGAGCTACATTCCTCCTGCTGAGGGAGACATCCTGTCCATGCCACAGGTACACTTCACTGCCAAAGTCGAAAACAAGAGCCTGGACGCAAAATAAAACCACAACACACACAAATATAAAACTAATTCCACAAGACGAAATGACCGGGCACGGTTAAAATCCAGAGGAGAGCTCGGACCTCGCTGGGGCTCAACAGGGAAATGCTGGGGATGGAGGCCCAGGCTTGTTCATGGGGGACCAGTCTGTTCTCCACCAGCTGGTAAACACAGTTGGACTCTGCCACCCCCTGCTCAAACACCTCATCCTCCTCTGGTGCACCAGCTCCTGCAGGGACCAGCAAACAAAAAACAACCCTTACACACAAACACTCAGCTGATCATTTACTCTGATTTAGTCTTTTACATCCATGTAAAGTTATGAACACCTTTCTGTGCTCTAAATAACTGTACTACAACAGTATTCCTGCTGATATTTCATTAGCAAAAAAATAATAAGATGCAGAATTACTTTTTTATTCCATTTGTATCAAACATGTAGTACTTATATGAACTATACTGGTCTGATATGAGATATGTGTAAATTGAAAGAACTTCAGTGAATCAGTCATGAAAACATTTAGTATTACCATTCTAATACGGTTAAAGAAAGATTAACCTTCATCTCAAGCAGCACATTAGGAAGTGATGGGTAAATCTGTCATTTTGGAAATATAAGCACAGAAAACAGTCCTGCATCCAAGCATTTTTTTTTTAATACTTTCCTCATTTGTAGAAAAATCTTACATCAGGTTGTGTAGCTCCTCACTAATTCAACTGTCAGATGGATTTATAAAGTGTTTGCAACCTAAATAACACATTACAGTCAGTAAATCATTCCTAAAACATTATTTCCATCTCAGCTGTTTTTGGGGAGCTTCGGTGGTTAGAATATCGCCCATGGGTTTCCAGGTGTGTATGTTTGAGTCACGTTGAACTCTAACCTCTGTACTGCGTCCGTCCTCCCAGAAGGTCCCAGAACTGTGCAGCCAGGCCACTGTCAGAGTTCAGTCCTTCCTCGAGGTGAACGACCTGTGAGGCCTGACAGCCGAGGTCCCTCTGGCTCTGAATAAACGACGCCAGCTCACAGGCCTAAAACCAACAGGTCAAATACAAACACATGTCAAACACCACTGTGCAGCACAGATGGGTGTTCATTTTAAAGTGTTTATATGTAGAGGGGAGTCAGGTACCAATGTTATCTGTCTTATAATCTTCATGTGTTGCATCAGCTGATAGTTTACATTATAGCTGTTAGTTTAGCTTTGTTTAAGACAGAAAACAGCCACAGTAAAACCATAAATCAATTGTCAGTAGTTGCACTAAAGATTTGTTTAGACTCATCAGAACAAGGTCAGAACTGTTAGTTTAGACTGAACCGTGGCTTCGTAAGCCTCATAATCAAACTCACTGTGTAAAAATGTTACCATTTCAGCATCAACCTCTAGCTTTTTCATTTAGAGCTAAGCCCAGTGTAAAAAAAAACCCAAAAAAACAACAGTCATTCTAACTTTTATCACTTTGTTACTTTCTTTAACTCTAAAAGTTGTTTCTTAGTCGTTCTCATCTTGTCACTTTCTGATGCTTTGGTCAAAGGCCCTGTGGTGTTGGTTTCCGTCGCCATGGGAGACCGGCGGTGACTCACTACTTCCTACTATAAGACCATTGGTGTAAATTAATTCAGTTCATATCTCCAAAATCCAATACCTTGGCATGTGACAGAACTTGAAAGTGCTTGATTCATTTTAAAGTCATTTTAAAATACATTTGAAAGTGGGAATGCTACATATAATCCTTTAAGATAATAAAATATGGTTTCTAATGTTGCCTTAGATCAGGGGTGTCAAACTCATTTTTGTTCAGGGGCCACATTCAACTAAATTTGGTGTCAACTCCAAACTTTTCTCTATGTTTTAGAGCGAAAAACAGTAAAATTAACGGAAATGTATACAACCCATCCTTTCAAACCATGCGAATACCATGAACAAACTGAAAAATACATGTAATTTTAACAATATTGTGCTTCGGTTTATCATTTCCACATGTTCATTATACTTACAGACACAGTGAATCTACAGATACAGAAAACATTTAATAACAGGAAGAATATTGTGAAAATTGCATTTACTTTTCTCAAGGTTCTTTATATTTGTTCAGATTATTTACAGTTTTTGTGAAATTATACTTTGTTGTGGTGTAAATATGTAAAAATATTAACATTTACAAAAAGAAAAATTTGGAGTTGTGAGTATTTATAGGTTATTACGATAGTATTTTACTGATCTGACCTACCTGAGATTGAATTGGTCTGAATGTGGAACCATGACTGTTAATATCTTAATATATATTTTTACATTTCACATGTTCATCCCAAGGGCCGGACTGGACCCTTTGGCTGGCCGGATTTGGCCCCCGGGCCACGTGTTTGACACATGTGCCTTAGACAATAAACATCTGTGCTATTGTCCTCTTACCTTTGCCTTCTCTTGTTCATTTGCAAACTCCCCGCTCCATACAATGCAGTGTTCTGGACTGACCAGCAGGAAGCAGTCTCCGCTGTTCAGTGAATGCACCGACGGCTCCACCACACGCACCTGGACATGCCGCCTACCTGTCACCACAGACGCCATTTAATACAAACACCTGAACACAGAGATACGTCATGCAAACCGCACTCTAATATTTCCTGACCTTTTATAAGAATAAGCATCAGGCTGTTGAAGGGAGGGTGAGAGTTGGCTGCAGATGAAGAGACGCTGTTGAAGTCTTCAGATCCAGTAACATGTGCATCAGCTGAAGAAGAGTTCTTTGATTCTACAGGGAGAAAAACACAACGCAATGGAGTTAAACAATGAAAAAGTGAAAAATAGAAGGAAGGATCAAGTATTTCAACTCACTCTTCTCTGCTTCCTCGGCAGCGGCGTTCACTCCCTCTCCCATGTAGTCCTGCTGGATGTCTTCTCTGGCGGCCAGAGCTCGCAGAGGGTTTCGGGAGCCCTGAGTCCGACGGGATGGCCGCACCGCTCGTCTGTGTTCGGCCACTGCTGACGTTAATCTGCACCAGCACAGATAAACATTTAATGGGTCATTATTTAAGAGTCCTATTTTTATTAACACATATGGACTATAATGCACTATGCAATTGTGGTAATTGTGGGTAGGCAGGTATCTCCTATTTATATTTGCTTCAGTATTTGTTCAAAAACAGGAGGAAACATGAGATTTTTCTTTGCTACTTTTACTAACACTAATATTAATTTATTTTTATTTATTTTACCAGGTAAAATCAATTGAGAACAGCTTACAATGATGACCTGGCATCATTAATGAAAAACTATCAACACTATTTTAATAACTCGTTCTGAGTAAAGTGTCATTAAACCAGAAAGTCAAAGGGAACTAGAAGTGACACATTAAGGGGTTGATGTAATAGCACACCTCCTGTTTAACTTTACAACTATGGATTGGAATTTAACTATGTAATCTGGGATCAAGTTAAGGCTCAAAACTGCCCAAAATATACTTTTTTTTTCCAGCAATTGGTTGATATTTTAAAAAGAAAGAAAGAAGATTTTCATCCAAAGCAAACATTAATAATAGAAACTAACAATACTTTCAGATCTCTTTGTATATAATATATACATTGAATCTAAAAAAAATCTCAAATAATAAAACATGTAAAACCAGGTTATAATTGTTAAAAATGTCTTCTTTGATATCCATCTGAAAATAAACTAAATTAAGATTACATTAAATATGTCTTTCTCTAGTTTTTACTTTCATCTGGTTCATTACACTTTAGATGTATATGAAATGCATTCATGTTGTACCAGTTTTGCACCAACAGGTAGCAGCACATAACGAGATTGCATATTTTTAGTTTTGATCCTTTGGTTGAAGGTTTATTGTAATGTTTATTTGTCTGTCTATCAGTTTGTCCGTCAGCATGTTATGTTTCATAAATGTCTATTAGTTTTTGTCCTTTTTTCTATGATGTGGGCTTGTTTAAAGGGAGGTGGATTATTGTAGAGAAAATAACAGATCCCTCCTTTACTTCCAACATCTATTGCATAATTTTGTCTGAGTTTTTACTGTACCATCTCCTACCCCTAAGGACAAAAAATAATGTTGAAATGAAAAACTATAAGCGCTCGCAAAAATTACAGATTGAAGTATTGATACTACTTCGATAATAACTCAGTATGAGTAAGAGATGGTCAAAGTGGCATAAAAGAGAAAAGTATCACATTAATGAAAAATATCAAAATAATACCACACCAATGTAAAAACTATAATCTCGTGATCTGTGGTAAAACCTGGCTCACATGGGCGCATTAGTCTGACAGAGAACACCCAGGTCCTGTTCACGCTCTGCAGCAGTGACGTCTCCGCAGGGTGGGGGGGCGCAGCTGAACGGAGGGGGCTGTTCACTGTAGAAACCTGCGTCGAACATCTGCGATTCATTCACAGGAGCCACGTTTTTCGCCTCCTGTGGAGCCTCTGAGGTTCCTGATGTTGCTTCAAACTCCATCACAGGCTGCAGTGAGGATTCTGAGGAGAAAACAAAATAGACTTTATGGAAATAAAAACAGAGATGTGATAATGATGGGTTTATCAGGGTTCCTACAGATTTCGATAAGTTCAATTTAAGATTTTTTAAGACTACTTAAAAGAGAATTTAATGCTTATTTTATGGCCACACTGACAAAAATTTGTGACTCCTAGAATTTAAGAAAAAAAAAAAACACCTGGATTCCCACTGTTCCCAGTCATTTTTCACTAGGAGCTGTAAAGTTAGCAATGATTAGTTCTTAATTTCAATATAATATGCAAATATAAATTATTGGTTGCAATGGGTGAAGCTGAGTTGACTAAAATTACTTTTACAGTTTGGACACTTAAACACCTTTAAACACAATACAGTCAACATGTTTATGGCAACATAGATGACATATAATATATTTTACAAATGTTTTTAAATGTATTAAATGCAGATTTGTAAATTCAATATTTTTAAGACTTTTTAAGACCCCATGGGAACCCTGTTTATGATCATATGACCTGCATTAACCTTCAAATGTGCATGTTGGATCCTCAGTGGAGTCATTTATCTCTGATTCAGGAGATCCATAACCTGAAAAATAGACCAGTAGTCAATAAGCATTTAAAATTTTAGACAAATGTTTGCAGAAAAGTCTTTTTTTGTGTGTGCTGCAAAAAGTCTGGGTGTATCACCAGACACAAAGACATTTTATTTTTTTTTTTTTGGTTGTTTATCTTTATTGAAGACAAATGCGGATGCGTTTCATTATTTTCCTAAAACATCCCTTTTTGACCTTGATGGAACAGAGCATGTACAGAAGGGAGCATGTGGGTTTGGGTTTCTCCGCACTTGCTTGTTGTATGTTGTGGTTATTACCAGTGACATTTCCTGTGGGTGGGATAAATAAAACCTTAACTTATCTTAGCAATACTTAACATTTTTCAGTGACTTAAGAGTGAATCTTAATGCAATACATAACAAATGCATACGGTGTCCGCAAGCTTTTTTCCACCACTGTAAGCTTAAAATAAAAATGCAGATTACACACAAATGCAGATGTATGCACTCACTTGTGTTGGCCACAGTGGGCTGCGTTGAGTCCTCATTCATCTTGTCTTGCTGTGGAAAAGCCTCTTCATCTTCTATAACCTTCTGTTCATCCTCAGTTCCCTTAGACTGTGAAGAAACCCCTTCAGATTATTTCATTATTAAAAAAAAAAAATCATAATCATGTCAGTTTCCTTGCTCACCTTTTGTCTCCAGAGAGGCTGAACCAGGTTTTTTGTGGGTGAAGAGACTTCCTGTGCCTCAAAGGACATATTGGTCTGAGGATGGAGTCAAAACACAATAAAATAACAGCTCAGTGCGTTTATATTTCAGTGCAAAATGTACTTTATTTTCAACAGCACACAAGTTCTAAATATCTTCAAGATAATCAAGTTGACTAGATTTCTGCAGAGAAAGAACTCAATGTAAAATACAAGACAGACAATTTATTTTTCATGTTAAATAAACACTACAATGTCCAACACGTAAGAAAATATGATGCTCTTAAATTCCAGGAGATGCATGTCTAAAAGGTTTAGTAGTTTGGGCAAAATTTATGTGCATTCTGCAGTGAGGGGAAAAAAAAACACACAGTTCCATCTTGAATCTACATGTTATATTTGCTCCTGCTGCTCACCTCAGCATCATCATTATGTTGGTTAAATGTAACAGGTTTAACAGCAGCATCATCTATTGGTTATTTAGGTCCAAGACAGCGGTGTATTCATGTACAGTGGTGGTCAAAATGATCAGAACACATGACAGGTCTGACCTTATTTTGCTTTCAAAACATAATTTCATTTCATAACGTTCATCAAACATTATGAAATGAGCGCAACAAATACCAAATGAAGTGAGTCGTACTGTTTTTATCAATTCTTGCGTTAATATTTCCTTAATGTGTAGAACATTACATTAAACAGAATTACTACATCAAACAGAATCACACAGCCATGTCCTAAGATTCACATTACCATCAGTTTAACCACAGTCAAACCTGACAATGATGCACAAGGAATTTGGATTCTTCTGTGACATTGACAGTGAAATGCTTGTTTTATTTTATTTATTTATTTTTTTTAAAGGAAAATTACCTAAATCTCCTTATGATAACTCCATAATGTTGACTTTCATGCCTTTTATGGGTATTTTAATGGTTAATTAACATGTAAAAATAAATGTAACCTGTTAATTGTTATAATTTGTGCACATCCATAATTAACTTCCAATTGAATCCCTAACATGGCATAATGAGTGGGAAGAAAAAACAATGTTTTATTTTTTAATTTAACATTGTGTCATTTCCAATAAGTAATAATAATAATAATAATAATAATAATATCGCTGCTGAATGAGAAAAACAGTTCCTGACATGGTTTATAAACTTGTGTCTAATGCCTTCTCTACCCAATGTGGGTTTTTTTTGTTTGTTTTTGGCTTATTCTAGTTGCACATTACATACAATTAAATTGTGTGAAGGAATTAACCAGCCTAGATGAAGAGATGTTTAGAGCCTGCTCCTGTCAATCAAGCAGGAAACGGTTTGTCTCTGGATTTACCCATATTTAACTCATCAACTTTGAGTAAACAACTTATTTTGCTGAACACAGTGGAACAGATAGGGTATGTTTAAATGTCCAAGGACACATTACCTAAATGATGTAATGACGGGCTATTTAGGGAAAACTTAGGTATATAAGCGGGCTGAAATCCAAACATGTTATATTGCTTTTTGCCTCTGTAACATGATGTTTTGGTAATACAAGCATTCCTTTCTTTAATTCAGAGTATTGCCTCTTGATTGTCTCTGAGTGTTAATTATACCATTGCCTGGACAATTGTTAAAATGAAAAATGTCGCCATAAAATGAGGCCATAACTGGTTTGTCCAAATACTTCATCTTAAAATAAATTAAACAGTAATAAAAAAAATTAATAATAATAAAAAAAACAAAAACAAAACAGTAACTAATAAAAATACAGGCATCGATATAACAAAGAAAAAAAATGCAGCTTACATACATGATGCACAGATACAATACGAGGCATGGATCAGATCACCAAAAAGACATAAACATATGAACCAGGATATACCAATTGGTTTGTAAATGTAAAAATTGTGATACTTTAATATCTGTAGTGGACCCCAAACAGAATAGTCTTTACTTTGGTAGAGACTAAATGGGATCCTTAAATTAAAAAAAATAAGAAACTTTTCAAAAGCATTCCAAGGTCAAAAGCTTTCAGAGATTAGTGCCTGTATTTCACCTTTGTAAACAACTGAGATAGCTACCGCTGAGGTAGAACAGGGTTTTGAATGTTCCATTAAACAAACTGGACAGTATATTTGCTCTAAAAGAGGAGCAAACAATCACACCTGAAGCCTTTTGTTGTTGCTAAGACAGATGTGTTCTTCCAATTCAACAGGATTGGGTGACTTTAATTTATTGACAGTCACAGCTTTAATACCAGTCTGTCAAATTGCATCCAGACACGTTTTGATCATCAGCTGTTGATAACAGCCCTTGGAAATGAAAAAAGAACTGAGAAATCAGAGACTAATTCACATCTGAGGATTGGTTTGATGAAGCCAGGCCTCTCCGTATTTCAACTTCAGTGTTTGGTGATAAGTGCAAAGTTCACCGAGTTCACAGAAAGACATTTGCAAAGGTAATGAAGTGTGCAAGGTTGAAAAGAACAAAATGGAAACTGTGAACAAGTGCTGTGATGTGTCACTTCAGAATAAGGATCATTTCTCTGCAGGTGAGAGATTTCTACACTTGTTAGCACAAGTCAAAATCCACACATCAGATGACATTTCACTGCATATTAAACACTGCAAACCAAAAGCAGCAGCGTTCCTGCCATGCACCAACTATTACCTGATTGAAACACATAATATATTGGGGCGTACTGCTAGAAAACACAGAGGCAAAGACGGGGTCCTGGGAGAGAAGAAGGGATTAGAAAAAAAAAGAGGGGTTTGCCCAAGCTGATATCTGATATTATGATGATGGAGATTTAAAAATATCCGTGCAGTGGACGGCGATAGTGTATGACTTACCCAGCACTGAGGGGGGGCGCTGTCAGCAGGAATATCTGCCTCTTCCTGCAGAGAGCATTGTGGGAAAAAGACACGGACAGTAAATATTAAGGGAAATGGTCAAGGCAAAAAAAAAAAAAAAAAAAAACAAGACAGAAAGAAGTCCTATGTAGTATTTCTACTTAAAATATTTGTTAAAAATGACTTAAAAGTATAATTAGAGTGTTTAGAGTAGAAACATCTGACAGGATGTAAAATGTTTCGTCACTTTGTTGTGTTGCAAAGACATACAATTCATATGTTCACTGTCAGTGTGAATGTATGTGACCACTAGAGGGAGTAGAGACAAAAAGACTGAGAATGAGAACTGGTTGGAAACAACTTTTACAAAGTGAAAAAAGTTAGATGCACTGTTGTTCTTTTCACCAGTGGACGCAGCTCTAAATGAAAACAATAGAGTTTGATGCTGAAATGTCAGAATTTCATCTACATGGATGAGTTTGAATATGATCCTTATGAAGGTATAAAGTAATTATGGGATGTTTGTTGATCCATGATTCAGACTAAACACTGACAGTTCTGACTTTGTTTGGACGATTCCAAACAGATCTTTTCTACTGACGACACAAACCGTACAGAAAATTAATGTGACTTGTTTTACTGTGACTTTTCGGTCTAAAAACAGAGCTATAATGTAAACTATCAGCTGATGCGGCACATAAAGATAAGACCGTGTTATTTTGATTGTTTGTTAAAATAACCAGTTGAATTTCTGTTTCATGAAGAAAATGTGATGATACCATTATACATGTATGTGTAAACAATGGGTTTTATACTTTATTCAGTGAGTGATTGGGTTGATTTGGTGGTGGTTTTGTTAGATGTGGGTGCATTTTGTTTCACAACGTCCCCCTGCTGTTGATAGTTTGGAATATGAATATAACATGCAGTATAACCACTGAGTAAAAAAACATAACAGTAGCAATATGACTTAATAAAAAATATTCAAAGATCCAAAGAAGATACTAAATAAGCAAGTATTATGAGCAAATATGTGCTTAAAGAAATAAAAAGGAATTACTCTTACTCACTCACATCCCTTTTGTTTGTGCTACATCACAAAAATCAAGACAATAATTACAAAAGGACAAATTAACTGCTCAAATATACTTAAACAAGGCAATATCGAATAATACTGCATTAAAAGTAGAACCTGTAAAACCTTATAAAACCTCAGCAAAACTATAAACACAGAACAAATTCTGCTGCCCCAGAACAACAAGTTATCAAAAAGCAAATGGCCATTCCTTTAATTTTATCTTTTTTATACTTGAAATTTATTAGTTTTTCTTATAAACACAAACACATAGAGCATACAGCAAAAATAAACAAACAACAGTATCGCAGTACAAGTCAGTTATCAGACATTATTTTCAATTCTTTTATGTTATTTTTAAAGAAAATTGTGGCAAATTTCCTTAATTTTTTTTTGCAGACATAATTAACCCTCTATTTTCAGTTAATTATCCATTTGAATAATCATTTAATCTTTGCAGCTCTACTGGTTATATTTAATATGTACAGAATAACTAATGATATCATGTAAAGCGAGTGCAATCAAATTTACAGCACTTGTTTGTGAGATGTAACACGCACAAACACACACTGTCACCATGGTGCAGCTCAGATTATAAGGTCAGAAAAGGGTCAAAATTTAACTACCAGAATAATCGGTGTGTTTACATTCCATACCCCGTATCCCAGCACATAAACACCACGTAGCCCGGGTATATTCCCTGCAACATTAGTCTGTGATCCCAAGACATTTAGCACATACCAAATGCAGTGTGCTGCTGCTCAGAGACTATATCTGGTTTCAGTGGAACGACAAAAGCCCCGATCTTACCACAGGCATCCTCTTATTCTGGCATCAAGGAAAGGAATGAGCGAACCCGACAACCTTAAAAATGAAACGCAAAGGCCTCTGATACAGAGGATTTACACCAACACAGTGCAAATATCACATAATTCTGTTTACGTCTGTGGGTTTTTTTTCCTGCATAAAGTATTAAGACATGCCAACGCTGCTTCTGTGCAGAGGGTGATTTTCTCTTATTTCCATTATTACATCAGTGAGCCCATTTCCATGCACACTAATACTGTTATTAGATTATTTAAGGGACCGTGTAAACAGCGTAATCAGATACAATTAGAAATCAGTTTAACACGCTTGGATTTCCAGTGTTTTCCTACGCATATACAGGTTAATCTGATTTATTTTGTTCTTTTACATCTGCGTATGTGTACATAGTTAAAATTGTAACGTAGTCAAATATGAGCAGAAAACAATAAGAGGAAGTTTGAGTCTATCATCACTCTGTATATACATACTCCAATATCCAATAATCACCTGAAACACCCAAAACAGGGTTTTCAATTATCACATTTCTTAAGTGTTAGATCTGATTATTAAAATTTTCTGATTACTGCCAGCTACTGAATTTTTAAAGTCATATAATTATTAGAAGACGTGGTACACATAGTTGGGATGGCACTGATTCCATCTCATTCTGAGCCCTGGTTTCATGTATGACTCCTTTGGTGGCGAAACTATTTCACTTTAGTCGTCATGCATTTTCTTACTTGTTCTACTCTTTTTATTTTTTACATAACATATTCATCCACACACATATCTACATACCTGTACAACTGATTTTAAACACCCACCTCTGTATCCATACCAGAACATATGTAAACATACACTCCTATAACCTCCCACAGACCTATTCATTCAAGTAATAACTCTTTAATAACTTTAAAATCCTATCAGTACATTTGATCAGTTCTAATTAAATACTTTTCTGTATCAGATATGACCCATATGGATGTTTAGAAGCTCCGTTGTGAATGTGGAAACACCACCATTTTCTACAACATTGATTCACCAAGAAAAGTCATTTAGTTTGATGAATGACTGTGGGTTGTAGATGTTTTTGCTCTTTTGCTTCAGTTTCTTTTTTTTTTTTTTTTTTTAATTAATGAAGTATAGTTAAATTTCACTGAAAATTCAAAATACTGAGATTATGACAATTATGAACAATGATAAATTACTCGTAACAGTTACATTTAGAGAAACTAATTATGCAGAAGTCACAACAATAATAGTTTTAGGTCTTTAAAGGTTAATCTTACTTCAACAGTGAACACTTTTTATATAGTTCCCATATATACAGTGTACTACATTACACTGGCAGTACACATATATTTGAGTGGCACATCAGTGAGGTTTAAGGTTTTATTTATTTATTTGGACAAATGATCATCATCTTCAAAAGAATCATAATAAATGGTAGTTTTAGAAAGATAAAAGCAACACACTTAAGCTTGTTTCTACAAACAAAAATGTTTTTTTTTATTTATTTATTTTTTTTATTTAACCAGCTAAAGTCCCATGATAGAACTTCAAATACTGTTGCACCAAACTGTGAAACAAACAATATCAGGGCAGTTTTTAATTATCTGGCAGGACAGCCGCTTATATTTTAGTGGTACTGTATCAGAGGACGTGAACGGATCCAGCGCTACCCATCATCTAGTTCGAAATAACATGACAAATGCCTGAGTCTGAAACAAAACCAACACTTAAAATGATGCTGCATCGAACTTTAAAACTAGCTTAAAACTTAAAATAACATGGAACTTAAATCTCTTTAAACATCAGTTTAGTTTTTACTCTAAATCCGGATAAAATCTAAAATCTCTGAGATTAAACTCTAATTAAAAATATGATCCAGTATTAATTTCATATTTACACATGAACAGATTTACATTTTAAAATGGCTTCCTTTACATCGTGAACTCTTTCATTTCAGTTTAGATCGATAAACTTAGATTAGAACTGTATAGATATTAGTTTATAGTTCTGCCACAGAACTCTGCTCACATTTGGAAACATTAAACTTAAATGAATCCTCAGCGCTGCAGTCAAGCCTTTTCCAAGCGTGCTGTTTTAGAGAACGTAGACTGTATTAGTACTAAAACAACAGCACAGTTTAACCCCGATGACCCTCTGCTGACAGACTGAAACCCACAGCCTCGAAACAACCCTCCCAGGAGATGACAGATCAGACTACACACATACAAACCCTCATCATTAGAAACCCTCCGTCCAGGCTGTTATTTCTCACCTTAGCGCCGCTGCTGTCGGTTGGATTCTGCACGTTGGCGTTCCTGTCCACCAGTGTGACCTGAACACGTCCTGTGGTTGTGGTTTCTTCATTCACCATCCTCGGACAATTATCCTCATCTTGCCTCCCTCTGGACAGAACAAATGTAAACGGAGGAGTTAAATATCAAAAGAAAGTCAACAATGTACATTATGATGATGAAGAAAACTACATGACTTGATTAAAAACTAGCCGAATATTAATGTTACCTTAATTAATGCAATTAATGTTGCCTTAAAATAAAATCAGAGACAGACTTTTCTGTGGAGAAGTTGCGCCATCAGTTCATTTCCTGTCATAATAAGGTGTATAAACTGCATTTATTAATTGTAATTTTTTTGGATTGTTTGTTTTTCACACTACCTTATGCATCTATCTATCTATCTATCTATCTATCTATCTATCTATCTATCTATCTATCCATCCATCCATCCATCCATCCATCTA
>JAPSES010108032.1:0-18184 GCA_029822895.1 Maxillicosta whitleyi | reverse complement strand
CTTCATGAACATGTTTTGTATAGTCCATAGAACAATTCTAACTGGAGTATATGAAGGCATAATAGGGCACCTTTAAAGTATCTAGGCAAAATGGTGGACAACCTGCTGTCCAGCACACCGACTGTCTATAAGAAGGAACGTTCATGTTCCTGCTGAGGAGGCTCAGGAGCTTTGATGTAAGGAAGCACATTTTAGCAGCTATTTAGAAGTCACCCAATGAATTGGTCCTCACTTTCATCATCACATCCTGGCACAGCTCCATTTCTGTCAAGAACAAATCAAAGCTTTCCCAGATCATCAACCAAGCAAATACAATAACTGGTAAACCAAGACTCCATTATCAGTCGTCCATTACCAAGCACTCACAAGGAAATCCAGCCTCCAACTACTACAACCTACAATATTTCAAATACATTTATGGTAAAAAAAAAAAAAAAAGGAGGGGGGAGAAGAAAACATATTTAGTCCCACCCCCATTATTATTATCAATAACTTAACATATAGGTTCATGTATTCACTCCTGTGTTTAAACTTCAAACCTCATCACAGCAGGTCCCACTCACCCCATGTACAAGTCCTTCCAGCTTCTACCACCAAGTTGCCACTATAAACTCCCCCGGGCCAAGAAGAACCCTGCACTCTTTTATTCCCACTGCCATCAACATTTCACACAAACAATAACTCATAAATGATCTCCAGCACATGCACGTTACCACATTGCACAGTTTAGAGTTTTTCTTAAACACTGCACAATTATCTATGTTTTACTATTCTTTTATCTTACTAGATTTTTAGGAATTGTGTGTTTTTGTGTTATGTTGTTTGTTTTATGTGCAACTTCTAAAACGATTTTCTGTCACAACAGACAATAAGACTTTTTTGATTCTGATTCTTGGACAAAGACAATTAGACCATTCAACAGCTGAGTGGAGCTCCAACCACAACTAAACCCCAACTATAACTACAGCCATAGCTAAACCCTGCATGTAAACATACTAACTTTACCTTTGTTTAATGACAGATTCATCCTATCAGCCCCTTTGACTTTTGCCTGTGTGTCTTTGATTTTATGTAACCGTTAGATACAAGCACACAGTTTGGTTTGTGTAGTAGTACTTTTTTTTTTTATTTATGTTTACAGCAATGGTTTTACAACCTTAGAATCTTCACTGCATAAAGACAATTCTACATTCTGTGTTTGAGACTTTGATACTGAGATACAGGAGACATTGTTCCCATGGAGACCAAGAACCTGTTTTTAAAAATTTCAAAGTTCAAAACATACATTTGTACTTTTGAAATCAAGACTCTGCTCTAGTGATTCAGGAGCTTTCAGCTGTACATGGTGGAGTTCCCAAAGCAGTAATCACACATTCCATGGACCTTCATCGAAATTCTGTCAAACTAAAGTGGTACAAAGAAAAGTGTTTGTGTGAACAAGGACAATAAAATGAGTGGTTACAGGAGGAAGTAAAGGCCTTATTTATGGCAGCTATGCACTACACCAGCAACTAATAAGACATCAAACACTTAGACTGTTCATTGTTGATTGGTTTCTGTCGGCCTTTTGTACATGTGCAAGTTCATTCACTTCTAACAGTTTAACTTTAGGCTGTTAAAGCTCATGTCTGTGGAATACTAGTGAGTTTCCTCAGGTTTGTTTGTTTGTTGCTTGCCAGAGGCAAAGTTCTCTTTCAAAGGCAAACGCAATGTCTATAGCAGTTTCATCTTTGTATGTATGTGCTCCAGCAGTCACATTTCAAGCATTATTGATATCAAACCATGACCAAATGATTTGCCATATTCTCTACTTGAACTGCAACGTTTTTGCCAAAAATACAGCACAGATACAGGCAAAAAAAAAATGCTAATGCTAATTCGCCATAACTTCTGAATTTGAAACCAAAGCCAAATTCTGCATTTTTTCATTCTGCATTTGACGGAATGCACCCTGGGGTAAATATTAGGAGTCAGCAAACTTGCTTTTCTCAAATTTCAAATGGCTGTAATATAGCCAATAGTCAATCTGTCATACCAAAATTTTACATTTAACATCTCTTTGCAAGTCCGTTTTCATTTGCAACTCTAGGTTGTATGACTTCCAGTTTCTATGGTAACATATGTAAAATTGGTTTATTGTTAATAACTTCCATTCTGTTCATTGTAGTGATTTCAGACTAAGGCCAAATTATTAGAAATTCAGTTCTCTATCGATTACCTACCTCATTTGTCAGTGTGTATACATTTTGAATTATTGGCATCTAAAGTGACCAGTGCTCAAACGCCTACTTTGCAAATTCACACAATGGCTTCTAGAGAAAAACAACTGGTATCAGACAGTAAACCATGAAAATATATGCCAAAGTATTTTTTCCAAAGACCTATGGGAAGTGTACTGCCTATGGCAGTTTCATTTGTTTGTTTGCTTGCAAAGATCTGCAATTCTAAATGTACTGGAAAAAAAATAATGAACATTTTTATTTTATCTAGCCAGTAATGACAATTATCACAATAAAGGTCAAATTATTCATTCTTTGCTGTTTAAAGACAGATTTTTGGTTTTAGATTGTCCTGTGTTTATCAAATATAAATGGTAATATTTACTATTATGTATGTTTATGATCCTTTACTTTTCTACAAACATAAATCTTCTTTAAACATTTCATATTAATGACCCTCTAGTGTTTCACTGGACAGAAACCATTCATTGAAAAACAGTTTATCTACACATACCTGCAGTGACTGACATCAGACTGTACCTCCTCAGGTGACTGATACCGCTTTGATAATAATTGAATTATACTGTTGAATGGATGGAATTCAACTGGACTCGCACCACATTACCAGACCAGATTTATCCATGTTAGTTTTACTCATTCAGCCATTATTGAAGAACATGAACATTGGACAACTACTCCACTTCCTCCTCCTCCTCCTCTCAGTTATCCTTTCCATCTCTCTCCAGGAGGAGTTCAGTGACACAGACAGTGTAACGTCTGATCCATTTCCCGTGGATTCAATGACCTGTGCTACAGTAAGTGTTATATTCTGATACTTAGACTCCCTTTCCTATCGACTCGGGATCCGTTGGACTGATCAATAAATAATCGATGCATAAATAAATAAAGAAGTCAAGTAATTTAATCTAGAGTCTTTAAATCTATCTTTGTTTCAGTGTAGTAGGTGCAGTGGATTTCTTGTATATGCAAATATTGCTTATTTTGTTGTTGACAGCAGTTTTAATTGATTACTTCCTGTCTCCTGATGTAAATTGTGGGTGTTACTTTAAAAGCTTTGAAAATAAAATTATATTTGATATGAGTTTTCTGTATTTTGGTTTATGATTCACAATTCATTATCTTTCATTTGACATTACTCTGGCACAATCCAATAAAATGAATGACTATTTTCAACCCTGTACTTGCCTGTGGTAGCGCTGAAGGCAAGACGAGAGAACCTTTAGTTGCGTTTCCATTGGACATATGCACAAAACTTTACCGATATTTACTAAATGTAGATAAAACAGAAGTGTGTAATGTTGGTTTTTCCATTAAACCACAAATGTGATCATTTATTTATTGTCACAAGATGTCATGAGAAGTCATTCCGACAATCTTAAATATCTTTTGTCTAGTATACTTGTTAACCCTCTATCTTGTCCTGAATGAAAAAAAAAAATCAGTTTCTTTTTGTATCCACACATACTGTGCCATGTTTGTTTTACAACTCTTCTTCTTTGCTAATTGTAACATCCATCATCCATTTTTTTTGTTCATGTGACTTTAGTCAAAAAGGTTTGATGATTACAGTATTGATATACCGTGATATACCAATTTTACACGACCTCTTGCAAACACAAAAATGTTTTATTAAAAAAGAGCGTTTAAGTGAAATTGTAATTTTTCCATTAGGCACATTTTTATGCGGAAATTATATTCACTCAATTTGATGGTCAACAGAAAAGTGACTAATCACAACAAACCTCGCTCATCTGTTGGTTAAACGATTAAGACCCAGTGCAACTTTTGTGTCAGTTCCCATATGAATTTTTCTCTGTATTGAACCTTTCTTGAGTGATTTATCACCATTTATTATAATATTATCCTCTGTATTTTGGGTTATTGTATCAGAAATAGACAAAACTGAAAATGAAAAAAACCTTTTCAGTCAAATCTTCATATTCATTAACTGAACATAAACCCGGTGTGTCCATCCACTCGATTTTACTGGTGAATTCATGTTGTACAAGATGGCAGTGTTTTCACATTCACTACGGAGCCTCTGAACATCCAAATGGGTCATTTCTGACGACCATGAAAAGATAACAAACTATATTTTACACCAATTATTTACATATATTGACACATATATTGAAGATTGCGGCTCAACAGGTATATGTGGGCTGCTGTGGCTCATTTGGTAGAGTGGGTTTTCCAATGATCAATGGGTTGGCAGTTCAAATCCTGGCTCCCACTGTCCACATGTTGAATTGTCCTTGAGCAAGACACTGAACCCTAAATTGCTCCCAGTAGTGCCTTGCATGGTACATTAGCATGGTAGCTGCCTACTGGTGTATGAGCGGTTGAATGTCGGGTTATGCAAAGCGCTTTGAGTACCAAGGTGTAGAAAAGTCCTATAGAAGTGCAGTCCATCTTATATGACGAGACACTTTTGGTTGTCAGTGGATGTTTGGGTCTTTAAGGGTTAATATAGAACAACTTCTATTTCTACCACATGCATTTACCCAGAATGCCCTGCATTGGAGTCTGTTTCCTTCATTTAGTTCAGTTGAAGTGAACCATGTTTTTATGCCAGAGTTGACTTCATTGACCTATTTCAGAGTTCAGTTCATCAGGGCTGGTGAGAAGAGTAAAAAAGAAAAAAAAAGTTTCAATACTAGGAAATAACAGACACCATACTACTACTACTACTACTACTACTACTACTACTAATAATAATAATAATAATAATAATATATCAATAATATTGGAGGATCTTTACATTTTCACCTTAATGAAATTACAACCATGAACATGACTTCGGACTGGACTAATCTGACCAGAATAAGTAATGAACTGGGATCAAGGTGATGTCACTTCCACAAAGTTAAATAAGAGAAGAGGAGAGGAAAGAGAGCGGTGTAGACAATCAGACTGGTTGTCAACAAGCTAACCTGACAGTGCTTTAGAATCACTGATGCCTTTATTCATTAATGAGGCGGTCTTAGATTTCAGTACAAACACTGTAGTGTTGCTACAAGTCAACAAGAATACAGACTTAATTTGATAATGGTCAAATGAGAAAATTAAGTGCAATGCACAATCTATATTTTTGTATTTTTCTTTGTATCCTCAAACAATCAATCATGTACAATAATGTGCTATAATCCTGGAAAATGTGAATTATGTGCAATAATAATAAGTCATGCAACAAGCTTCTGCTCTGCAATAACAATACAAAATTTATTCTATATTAATCCAAATATAAATCTAATATTTTTATATAGACTGGAGTTCATAGATGTACATACTGAAAAAAACTTTAAACTGCAGGACATTCTTTACAAGTGTTGAATTTATCCTCCTTTCAATCCAACTAGAACAAAAATATAGGACAAAGTTTGATGTTGAGGATGTTATGTTGCTTTTTGACCATATCTCAAAAAGAAGTGAAAATGTAGCTACTCATTTTGTAGTAAAACTGCACACTGTGACAAAGACTATGCACTGATCGTACATCTAGTACTTTTTTTTATAATTTGTTAAACAGATCTTCACAGTATGATCACTCAAATTTGTTTTTGCAGCCAATGCAAAACCAACCTCGAGTGAACATACTGTGAAGAATAAAAAAGAATAAAAATGCATAGATTTGATTCTGAGCTCGGAGTGAATCGATGATAATATGATAACACTTCTTCTGAATCATTACAGCATCACAAATGTACAGTTGGAAGAAACCTAATAGTAACAAACGAACAACTGGAAATGAAAGTGAATGAGCAGAAACTCAGGGTTTTTTCATGAAGAACCAAGAAGAGCAGGTTACAGTGGTTAAGGCTCTTGTAAAACTCCACACGCACTTCCCCTCATTACTCAGACTTTTCACAAAACTTTTTCACTATTTTAGGAAAAGGAGACCAAGAAGATGACCAATGGAGAGCCAGTGGACAAAAATAAACCCCAGCTTTCACTCTGGTTGCTTTATGCTTTTATGGTATGAATTCAGTGACAATGATATTGACAACAGAGGAATTAGTCTCATGATAACATGTGTTTAAGTCAAACTGAAAATTACACTATTTATACAACACAATACAGTAAAGCTGTGTCATAATCCAAATGATTGGCTGTAAATCCTATTTAACTGTGACAATCTCCTCTTAGATGGGGTGTCAGTTACCCCCACAGTGCCATTTTCATTTTTATTGATTTTTTCAACATATGGTGTAGAATTAAATTTTCAGTGTGCAGGCTTGTCTGACAGATGTGCAGATAATACCATCGTTTTTATTTATTTATGCATGAACCAATACAACTTTGTTAAGGCTTTTGAAGACAATCAGGAGGAGCAAAAGAAAAAAGACAATGATGGTCCTTCTTCTCTGCTTCTCTTCCTGTCTGTCCTCCTCTCTCCTCCTCCATCATTCATGCCTAGTGTTTATTATATAGTTGCATAGATGTCAGTGGTGTCCATAAATTGTACTAGCAGTTGCAGTAGTAGTATATCCAGTGTCAGTGCTTGTATTCATAGTAGTATTAACAGTTATGGACATTTGTTCTGTAGTTATTGGTAGTTAAACTAGCACCAGCTGTTCTAGTTTTTAACAGCTCTATTTCAGTTTGTTGTGTATCCATGTGTGTACCCCTATTTCCCCTTCCCCCAATCTTTCTTTTCCTCTCTCTCTCCCTTTATCCCTCTCTCTTTAACCTGTCAATGGTCCATCCTCCAGTCAGGGTCTACTTCTTCATTCTACTGTCACTAAATCTTTACTCCTGGAGGATTCTGTTGGTGTCTGTACATTGATTTAAGAGTCTGGTTTTGACCAGTTATATATGGTAAATGGTATGATTTGGTGCAAATAAGTAAAATTTGATTGATTGATTTAATGATTGATTGGTAATGTGACATAAACACAAGATGAAACAGGACTGACCCTTGCTCTGCTGTGTGTGACTAAACTGTAGTGTTTAATAATAGTTCATCACCAAGCAGCAGACTGTGACACATTGGGAGTTACAACACAAGGAACACACCTGTGCATCATAACTAGTGTGTTCTAACATGCACTTTAAGCAGATGAACAGTTCCAAGTGTTGATGCCAGTCACGTGCATCTGACTGAGTCACATGTTCACACTACTCTAGGTGATGTTCCTCAGTGTGTTCACACCTGTACAGACATGTAGATTAAGAGGTGATACATTTTCCTACAATCACTAAGTTAACCCCAAATGAAAACTAACAGTTGTCATTTAAATATGATCACCATTATGACCACAAAGTCTTCTTTGAAGGACAAAACTCATCTTTGGTCCGTTTGTCTCCTTTGCTTCCATCCATACAGAAGGTACTCCAACTCGACCTGTGTCCCCTCCCCACGTGCGCATGCACGCACACACACACACACACACACACACACACACATGCACACATACATCTATCCCTTCATCCCTCCCCCCCGACAGTCAGGTGATTAACAGGAGACACTACAGACCTGCTGAAAAAGCAACTTAGCTCTAATTATCGTCTCGGAAAGAAACAAACAGTTCATCACAGCCATCCTCCGCACACTTAACAACTGTTGCCAGGATATATCAAATGCTCGACAACCAGTTGTTACCTTGGTTACCATTGTCTCCCTATGGCTTGAGGCACTCCGTATTTTTTTTCTTGTTTTAAAATGGCAACATAGTGTAACTCATGAAAGCACTGAAACATGTTAACAAATATACACATGCTTACACCACCACCTACACTCTCAGATCTCTGTACATATATATATATATATATATATAATATATAGCATTTCACACCTAGGCCTTCAGTAGTGCTCTGTCTGAATTAATCCAACCCTCAATAACTAGAGCCTTGCATCGCAGATAGATAACTTGTGTAACAACAATAAATACCTTTAGAGAATAAACAAACCTGGGGTGCATGAGTCTGCTTCTACGGCAGCTACAGTTGAGACTCATTAAAAGACATCAATAATAACCTCACAAACTTGCAATATTATTTAAGAAAATAGCAACATTTTACTCACTAAAAATTCAGGTTATTTGTACACAAAATCCATCCTCCTTTCCTTCCTCAAAAACAGTTCAATTACTCTGTTGTACAGATTATTCATGTGCTTCAATTCCAAATAACAAGCACTCCCACCAATACAATCTGAAGTGTTCCTCGGAGCCTGTGAATCAGGGGTACCACTCGTAGTTAGTTGACTGAAAGTCATGGACAAATCCTTTTCCTGGCTGTGACAGGCTTGCTAGCTTCAGAATTGCCTGGCCTTATGTTACAATGTCCAGCTTTTCTTGAAAAGTCTGTCTTGAAAACAGCTTTAACAATAAATCTGCATCCAAATCCATTTCTTCTCCTCGTTCAGCCATTGGGGGTTGACAAAACTGCTATTAAATCAACAATATTATTAATATAAAAAATAAATATTTAACTATATTTGTGCTAGTGAGTGACTGGGTAGCTTAGTGTTACCCAGTCCACTGGCATTGGTGTGGAAGATTGCCGTTTTGGTCCTTGGGTAAGGCCCTTTATGCTATACATCCCTATACCTGTAGCCACAATGGGGCAGTGTCTCACTGTTCTGGTCCCAAGCCTGGATAAATACAAAGGGTTGTGTCAGGAAGGGCATCCCACGTAAAAACCAGTGCCAAATCAACATGTGAATCTGTCGCTGTTGCGATCCCTGAAAGGAAAAGTCGAAGGAAACGTACTATTTGTGCTAGTGCCGCTCGCTACAGATGCAGTTTTCTAGCTTTGGCTAATACGCTCTCTGGCTAGCCCATCAAAGGCTGTGAATACACTGACGTTACCATATGCCTGCTAGAAGGCCTTGGTGTCCGCAACTCAAAATCTTGATTGGTTGAAACAACTGTATCATCGACACATATTTTGTGCTAAAGGTCTTGCAGAACTGATTGTGAAGGCCTCCAGGCAGATTTCTTTGACCCTACCTGGCAACAAATGATGGCTGAAATGTGATTACTTAAATGCTTTAATATGAATATACACATCTCTGGAAGCAGCATAACCAGGGGAAAAGCTATGAAAGGAAGCAGACATACCATTTGGAATTATTCAGTACGTATTCATGGACGAAATATACTTAACATCATTTTTTTTAGGCCAGTATATTATATATATATATATATATATATATCTGTGCTTGATGCCTTTCTCACTACCATCCTAGTGAGGTGAATCAGGGAGTTCATGTCACACTCATTCTTGGCATACATGTTTGTGATCTGGCTGAGGGGGTTTAGGCCTATGCAGAACAGTAGGGGGGCAGAGCATCTCTTTGGCATTTGATGCTCACCTGCACATCTGGTTTTGAGTTGGTCTCCAGGGGTGTGTGCCATAGCTTCATTGACTTCTAAATAAAGTCTCTGTTTTCAGACCATCAGAGAACTGTGTTGGTTTCGACACCTAACCTCTAACCGGCCAACGAGTTCACACCAAAAATCTGAGCATTCGGGATCTGAAAAGTTGGTTCTGACAGCCATGATGTAATGATGATGACACCACCCCACCCCACACTGGCTCCCCCTTGCCATGGCATCTTTGTAACCTTGTGTACTTTAGATGCGATAGAAACCTCTTATTGTGGATATTTGCATACGCGCTAAGAGCCGTTTTGTAGTCAGTGAAGATGTGGCGTTTCAAACCAACCAGTTCTCCACATCTTCTGCATTTATCCCCACTTACTAGGGTTATTACGGTAGTAACCCTTCATCAGTACCATGTTCTCTATCAGGATATCCTGGTTCCCCAACACCTAAGGGCCTTATCACATTCACAAATACAGTTCATTTCAGGTTCCATGTTTTCTGTCATTTCCATATTGTTCTGCTCTGCTACGCACATATTCCATCCATGGCAACCTTTTACATAAATTATTTTTGTGACATTTCCAGTTATTACAGTACAAAGGAGCAGCAAATGATGACAGCTTCTGAGTTGACTTGAATATCACATCTCAGATAGATTTTTCTGCTTGTTTATTAATATAACTGTTACCTATTTTAACCCAAACCATGATCTGTTTTCCTAAATCCATCCAAGTGTCTTTTTTTTTTTGTGCCTTAATATGAGCCAAACTTACACTGTTAGCTTTGTTATTGATTTTGCTTTTATATTTTATATTATTTGTGGTGTTATGTCATGCTGCAGGTATGAACTATCATGGACTAACAAGCTATTTCAATGTATTGACATAAGCTTTGGAGAAAAAATAAGGTAATGGCTACTGCTACAGTACTGTGGCACAAAATATCAGTTTGCCTGTTGCCACAGAGCCAATCAACTGTTAGCATTTGTCCTGTGATAATAAGCAGCAACAACATTTTGTTGCCACAGAGCCAATCCTGGATACTGTTCCATGAACTCATTAGTACTGTGCTGATAGATAGAGTATGCGCGACAACAAAATTATGTCAATCCACAAAGGTTTCATATCATTTCAGCCTTTTGTCCACATGACATTGGTCCTGTTTGTACCATCAAACATTTTTTTTGAGAACAGGTCCCGGTGGAAAAATCTCTCAACAACAACAATGGCAGATTGAAAAAGGACATCGTGTTCATCCTCACTGTATTCTTCTGTGATTTTAGAGTATCCTGTGGCTGTCTGTGTTTGTGTACAGTGCCACATATACCTGTAGCATATGTATTACACCCTTTTAACCCAGTTTGTCTGTTTCCACCTGGATGCAGATATTTCGTGAAATTATATGATATGGATGCAAAACTTCCAGAATCTACAAAAGGTCCAGTAACTGTACCCTAGCCTTTTCCTGTTACCGGATAGGCACATGACATGTGAGATGCTTATTGCAACAGTCCTATGGCACCAGTGTGACAGGTTATCAGTCTACACATTACATAATGAAGGTGCTGATTGGCTCTGGGGTAATAGACATCTAAGAAAGTTAGTCCTACAGTACTGTGCCAAAAGGCACTTCAAAGAAATAAAGTCTTTTTACAGTTTGTGAACTAACTGCTTGGCAAAGAGAATCCAGAAAAGTAGAGGGTATTTAATGTTGAGCTGGGACTATTCCTCAAATGTAGGTACCAAATGGACCAGCTGAAAATGTCTCAGTTTCACAGAATTGTGCAGACATACACGCACGCACACACACACACACACACACACGCACGCACGCACGCACGCACACACACACACACAGACACACACACAAACACACATTATTATATAGATAGGTCTGTTTTCCACCATCAGTAAATAGAAATGATGAAGTCTCTCAAAATGCTTTCAAGAACAAAACCAGTCCAGTTGAACTTTGAAAACAACTAAAGATGAACAATGACTAAGGTGAACTTACACTGACAAACAATGCAGTACTGTTCACAGATACAAAGTCATCTCAAGTGTAAGTTTCATGGATGCTTTAATCTAAATGCTCCATGAATTTAAGGCTGACCTGGTTTTGAAGTTTTAAGTTCTAATGCTGCAGAGTCTCCACTTTGAGTTCAGTCATGCTTTGCATCATGTTGATCTTTTCGTCTGTACACTATAAAATGTCACAAGTTCAACAAAATGCTCACAATCAGTATACTCTAGAACAGCGATTTCACTCTGCGGTAACACAACAAATGTTAACACTCACTTAGTGAAGTGGCAAAAAGAAATGTAGAACAGTAACAGAGACATTGATGCTATAGCACAAGAGGGATCAACACACAACAAAAACTCTACTTTTTACAGCATACTCATAATCATACATCAACCAGAGCCCAGACAGTTGTAGCACCATACTTCAGACATGCAACCACATACATACTGAACACTGCAGAACAAGAGTACAAGACACCTGAAAGATCTTTCCTCCTTCTCCTCTTCCTTCTCATCGTCATCACTGGTCCTTTATGAAATGCCACCTTTAATAAAAGTGCATTATTTTAATTGACATAAAATAATTGTACCTTCTGTGATAAACTTTTTCACTCCAAATGTATCATGGCTTCATCTGTATACGTCAGAGTAAGACAGCTCCATTTATCATAGTTTGAATAAGCTGAACACCTCTGCTAATAACAGTTTTAGAGTCCATAGGGTATTTGAATCACTCTCTGGATTAGTGCCTGACTATTAGACATTAAGGAGTTTCCCATCTACCTCCTTCTGTTACTCTGGCACTAGATCAGCTACTGAGCAAAAAAGAACCAACAGGGAACCAGCTTTTAGGATCAATACTCCAAACCGTCTCCACTTAGACACAGGCAGAGAAGATAGTAGGAACAGAAGCAGAATCCACTGAACCCTGACCCTAACCCATAGCACAAAGGGACAGAAGGTGAAAGTGTTTGTTATTAGTGCTGCTGAAGGACATCCCACACCATTTCAAACGTACAGAGCAAAACACTGAGGAGAATGTAGTCCGCTCCCACTGATGGACAACAGAAGCTGTGGCAGAAGGATGGCATTAAAAACCAGCAGGGGATGCAGTGTGATGAAAATGTCAGACTGAAACCAGCAGGATCTGTTCGGAAACATGCTTCATCAAACTGCAGTGTGTGTTCATCACTGTGCACAAAGAACTTACAGCCATCATACACTTGTACTGTACCTGTGGAAAGTGGCTTTGAGTATTATGTATGCATTTACTGTGTTAACCTTTAAACATCAACTCTTTAAGCATAGCTTCTAAAACTACGAGCAGTTCGTCATGGCAGTAGTTCAAACAAACTACAATTCTATCACTGGAGAAATGTAGTTTGTAAAACTATGGCTAGAAAATGTAGTTTTAGCAACTACTTGGTGTTTTCAGCATCAAAACAAGAAAGTATATGTGGTGTATATGAAACAAAATATGGCCATGGTTGGGGCGGGACATTACTATAGGGGTGGCACTGGCAGGAGGGTTGTCCATGGTGATGATGACCTCACAACGTTAGTAATTATCACACATCTGTGAAGCAATTGAATGCTGCCAGGACAAGCTAAATGAAGGCAGAGTTGACTGTCATGTCATGGCATGATCAGGATAGAAGAAAAGGGACTGTCTTGTGTTCAATGATGAGATATAATTTATATTAAAAATATAAATCTTAATTTTATATTGTTGCCCAAAATTGTAGTTTGCAAATTGAGCAGTTTTCATTTATCAGACAGGGGCAGTTGTTTACCTGTTTTACTGGTTTCAGTTACTTCTTGTAGCCTTCATCATTAATTCAATTAATTTAATTTTTAATTAATTTAATTAAGTTTTACAAAAAATTACTCCCACAAAATACTTGAACTATTTGAAGTGGCACGAAATATAAATGTAGTTCAACTACCAGCAAGTTACAGCAAAATGTAGTTTAACTACATGTAGTTCAAGTCTCCCCAACTCCATTTATTGGGTAAGTGACTACTTTTGGTAATTTCCCCACACATTACAAGACAGTGACAGGAACAGTTCCAGTGAGGACAGTGAGTCAACAATCTCAGGTCCAACATGGTTTATAAAGTCTGTAAGGTTCATCTCTGCATGAACAGTGAGTGTACCTGCTTTGTTAAGTACCATGAAGTAATGGTACTAATATAGGTAAAAATGATCAAAGTGATGTTGACAGGTGTCTGTATCAGCACTTTTGTTGTTCTAATGTTAAAAAAGTCATGTTCTAATGTTATCAAATACATGTTCCTTTCAGCTTACATGTGTTTTTCTTGTATTTTTTGTAGTATTTACTTCCTACAATTTTTTAAAAATGTTTATAGGAATGGAACCAAATCCAGAACTCTGAAATATTTTTTTTTTTATATAACAATAAACATTTTTTTTTTTTAATTCCACACAATTAGTAAGGTACTGCAAAGCTATCTCTAGATTCATTTTGGCAAAAATCAAGTGGATTTCTACAAAATGTTTTAATTCTTGCTTAATATGTTACATCTGTAACTAGTTACATTACGACATTTGCACATATGAGGTCAAAACATTTCTCTGAATATGCCATTATTATTTATCAGCAGCAGTGGTTTTTGTCCATACTGAAAATACTGTATATCCAAACTTTGAGCCATTCCCCAAACATGTTTAGTTGATGGTATTAACAAACACAAGTGGCTAAATGGGACAGAGCAGCACAGCCAACAATCTGGAGGGGGTGGGGCGTGAAGTGGCTCATTTGTATTTCAAGGACCAGCGTTCAAAACAACTTTTTCTCATGTCATTACTCAGAAATAGGGTTGAAGATGGACCAATGGTTGAAGAAGAATTCAGACCCAAACATAGCATTTATAGTTTATGTAGACCACAAGGAAATGTTTTGAAATGCATAATTCCAAAAAAAAAAAAAAAAGAGCACAATATCATTCCTTTAAATTAAATCAAAGTCACATTATGAAGAGTTACAAAAACAAAGTGCAGATACTGGATGTTTCTATAAACTGTATTAGTGTTTATAGCAGTGACTTGACTCTAATCAACAGTAGAGGAAGCAGAATGTCCTATTACTATATATTAGTATAAACTATACTATTACCACCAGCTGAATCTGATGTCTTCTGTCCATGGATGAAAGACAAATAATGACAAAAATAATTCAGTGTCCTCTATTGAATCATGCCGCAATCAGCTGACCAATCAGCTGAGCAATGGTATGCCGCAAGTGTTTACAACATTAGCATTTATGCAAAACATGTGTTTCCATTTCCTCTATATGAATTTAGTCTTTTGATACTTAGTGAAAACCACCTCAAGCAAGTGGAAAAAAACTACATTTTGGAAGATGTTTTCTGTATATTTTCCATTATGGAATCCTAAAAATGCACTTCAAATACATTTATGGAAACAACTTCTATGCATGACTGATTTCTGTGCTCAACAACTATGTATTTTTTTTAAATGTATTTTCATGATCTTAATACAATCTGTTATACTTTTGATTCAATACTTTGTACAACACTTTGTTACCCAGATTTCAAAAGGTGCTACTTACATGGTTCAAATACCACATGCACCCCAACCCCACCATCAGATCACTGGTACCATAGACTTCAGTTAGAATTAGGGTTAGTACACAATTGGTTTGAGGTTAAAATAAATGTATTCAACGTCATCTGTAAGGGATCATCTAGGTTCAGTGTTGCATGGGAGAAACACAAGGTCAACTGCATTAGTTTGAACATGGTTCCAATGTAACCCTGATCATTATGTGGATTAGTGGTGATCTAATGGAGCTTACAAGGTTTGAAACAGATACGGAGGGTAATAACTTCATAGCATGTGGAAATGCATAGAGTGACAAATCAAATGAAGCACAAAGAGAGGCAGTATTAGGGACACTCCCTACAGATATATTTGATGTTATTTGATCTGATGTTAAACATGTAAACTCCAGCTGCTTCCTTAAAACTGCATGATATAATTCTACTTATAAGACTGACATATCAGTACTGTGCAAATGTTTCAGATGGGACTTTTGCTTAGGGGTCATTCATTTTTTTCAACATTTTCAAGAGCGTACAAAACGTACGCCTGGGGGGAGGGGGTTAATGAGGGATGTACGCTTTCAAAATGTCAAATAAATGATGATACCCAAGACAAAAATAAAGTCTCAGAAGAAGTCATGCTGAAGGTAGACTTGAACCTACAATGTATGGATCTGTGGCTGAATATGTATCCACTGTGCCACCACAGCTTATTAGAAAATGGTAGATTATGGCCCAATTGGAAACCACTCCCAACTCACTGCCACTTCACTATGAGTGTCACTCCAAATGGAGTTCCATCCGCAGCTTTGGAGGGCACTCCTGATTGGGGGGGGCATAAAAGTGATGCCGAACAAGTGTGACGCCCTTGCTACCTTACCAGAAACAGGAAGGAACCGTTACCATGGAGATGGACAGACACATTGTCTGTGCCGCAGCTGTCATGCTGTTCAACAGGTTAAGCAGTATTCTAGTTAGTGCAAAGTGGCATAGCAGCCCGTGACGCTAAAATTTTGACCCAATACGCTAATTTCCTCCCGATACGCTTATTTTCAGTACAGTGTAGCGGCATTTTAACTGTAATTGTTTGCACAGATCAAATGTGAAAAATGTTGTTTCACACACGCACAGGCTGGACTCTAAGCAAATCGGTCCCAAAGGCAGAGCCAGAATTACGTGGGTGGAGCCACTAACTGAAAGATATAAACTTTCTACCTACATACTAAAATTCCCCTTCTGGTACCCTTAAAATTACTAATTTTTGCTCAAATTTTAAAAAGCTCTGCACCGAGTCTGACAATCCACTTCTGCTCAGAGATATTTGGTTTGGGACTCCCCTTAATATGGCGGGTGTCCGCGTGAATGTGCAAACAGAGGGTTAGTGGATAGGGTTAGGGAATAGGGGCTGGCTTGTGCCAATATTGTCAACATGTGGATCCAACCATGTGGACCTGTGGATCCATTCTTTTGTTGCTGTTTCTCAGTGGAGGTTCATTTCTGCTCCCGGTCTCAGCCCAAATGGAATGAATGGCCAAAAGGTTGATATTCCCAACTCCCCAACTCACATCTTCTTCATCTTTTCCAAGGAACAGAAACTCTATCCCAGTAGAAGATCAAAACTGAAGGCAGGACAGAGGGCCCGGGTGGTGGCCACATTCAGTCTGTGGTCCCCAGGCAGAAGTGGCTGGACACTGCAGAGCTCCTGAGTTCAGTCACAGCTCAGGTTCCATAACCCAGTTGATTGCAATACAGTTGGCCTGTCATAAGCAGATCACCTGAACTGTGTCCTCAGCTCAACCGAAGTATGTGCTCAGGTGTTTGCTCAACAAGATCCAGGGAGGCATCTGGATTCCTACCCTGAGCATCAAACTGGGGTCCATCTACATGCCACATCTCCAGGCACAGTGTGATTGGGGGAGGTGTCTGAGCACAAAGGACAGTAAACGGGAGCAGGCAGAGGGGTGAAAACCGGTGGGGAAGCTCTCCCCTTGAGCAAATCCTCTCCAGTGAAGGCAGCCAAAGGAACAGGCAGACAGAGGAAGACCCTTGGCTCCTCTGTGGACAAGAACTGACTGTCCCTGGGTGTGGAGGTCAGGGAGGGCAACATTGCCTCTGGCGAGGAGTGGTCAGTCATGTTGGTGGACAGCAGGGTCTGCCCAGGCACGTATTATTTTCACCCGTGGCACAAAGACAACCCTCCCTGGCCTCCACACCCAGGGACAGCCTGTCCTTATTCAGTTACCAAACTGCTTCTCTACATCTGGCCCCCCACTGTTCACCATATCTGTGAACAGTTTGTTCTCGTTGGAGGTGCAGTCTGACACATCAGAGCTGCTGTTGGTAGGAGACAGCTTCCTGGGGACACAGCTGAAGTCCTTGGAAAGGTCGTCGGACCCAATACTGGCAACTGACACCTTCCTCCGCCTACTGGTTCCTTTGGCCACCTTTCTCACGGAGGCTTTACTCATCAAAGCCGTGACAGAGAGGTTCCATGTCGGTCTTCTTCAGCCCAGTCCTCTTTGACATCCTTTGTGCTCATACCCCTCCACCAGACTGCGCCTGGAGATGCACCTCCCCAGGTGGATGGACCCTGGCCAGAAGTCATCCTGGTTCTTGGTAAGTGACCATCTGTGCATGTTCTTTGACCAGGCTGGGGAAGATAACTGGTTGATGTTCTTCTACTCCTCTGCTCTGGCGCTTGAGCGGTGAGCATGGGCAGAAGCTCTGCACTGTCTGGCCACTGCTGCCTGGGGACTGTGTGCTGCATGTATCTGCTGTTTGTGCCCACCGTCCCAACTTTTGCTGAAGGAAATCTCCTTTCCTTGAGCAAAACGAAGAAGAGGTGAGTTGGGGAGTTGTGAACATCAGCCTCCTTTGTGTTTGTCATTCATTCCATTTGGGCTGAGACCAGGAGCAGCCATGGAGCAACAACAACAAAAGGATGGATCCACAGTCCACAAAGAGCCACCAACCATTGGATGCATGTGGAGGGGGAGCTGTGGCA
>JAPSES010108022.1:0-18185 GCA_029822895.1 Maxillicosta whitleyi | reverse complement strand
AGAAAGGTTAAATATGGGGAATAATTAATTTGGGAACTACCATAAAAGTAGGATCAGGTCTTTATGGGTTAATGATCATATGTTCATAAGAGCTAAAATTAAATTTGAGGGTTATTATATCAAAAAACACAAGAAAAACTGACTTTTTAGCCAAATGTATCATTAATTGAACATAAACCCTGTGTGTCCATCCACTGTCATTGATCCATTTCTATGGGTTTTACTGGTGAATCAATGTTGTAGAAAATGATGGAGTTTCTGTGGTAACTACGGGGCCTCTGAACATCCAAATGGGTCATATTTGATGCCCATTAAAACATGACAAACTGTATTTTACAACAATTATTTACATGGTTTGGTAGGCTTAGTGGATCAACAGGCATTAAACAGTTCAGATCAGTAGATGATTTTGGTCACCAGTGGATGTGTGGGTCTTTATGAGATAATTTTAAAATTAATTAAAATGCTCATCTCTCTGGACTTGCAATTACCAGTGCAACAATGGTGTACCCTTAATGTGTGCTTTTCCATGAGGACTTTTCGCAAATCTTTCTCCAGATACTGAAATGTTCCAGATTTACCCAGTGTGGATGTACTCTGGATAGTATCCTTCATGCCATCCAACACATTACTCAGAGTTTAACCACATCAACACATTTTCCTTTGGATTATTTAATGCAAATGGAAGATCTGACCATTATAATCCATACACTCTGGCCTTCAGAGCAAATCACAAAGATCACTAAGTTCGCTATATTAACTATCCTCTCCTTCAAATATTCATTCAGAATGGGCAGTGAATCAGTGTAATTAGCACTGAAGCAACAGATTGGAACATTAAAATTGCCCATGAGACTACTTAAGTGAGATTATTCAGTCTGTCTGCATTAAAAACATAAGGTTTTGTGCAACTTCTGAACATTAAAGTAATGACAAGTTAATTCTGCAAAGATCAGCTTGCTGTTATTTAAATATTGTGATAATACTGGTGAAAATGATGCAAGTTTTTTTTTTGTTTTTTTTTGACAACAGCACCATGAAAAGACATCGAACCAACTAAGCCCTGCAGACAGCCAAAGAAAACCCAATAAGAACAGGTGATCCCATAATCTTACACCGAAGACGGTCCTCTTTCATTTAATGGCAGACATCGCAGTGATTCACAAACCCTGCACGTTAGTTCATGCTAACATGCTGACTTTGAGCAATGTATTTCTTTGTAGCCGATGAAGAAATAACAACTGATGAAACGATGACTCCAGACAGCAAATAATTACAGTGAGTGTAGAAACATTTTTGGTTCATTATTAAACTCCAGCAGAACAAATTAGGCCGCCACAGTCTAGGTAATTAAAGAGGAAACACTGCAGCTGTCACAGATGTATGCACAGTTAGGAGAATGGGGACTATTGTTTACTTCATCAGGAAGTAGAATTGTTTCAGACATTTTCTGGCTATGGTACAAATATTTCAATAATATCAGCCCAAGATAGGCAAAAGGTTTTTAAGACAAATAACAAAAAGCCATCATACTACAGCCTAAAGTAGAAAAACCTGGAGGAAACAAGAGGAAAAGCTGTTATTATCTGTCTGTAACCAGCTTACAATAAGGTTAGAACAATTGTCATTCAGCCCAGGTATCATAATTCTACTTTTAAAGATCATCAATTGATTTTTGGCCTGATTTCTCAGCTTTGTAACAGAGACACTAGTGGATGGACTTTACTGTACTTAAAGCCATGTGGTAAACGTTAAGAAAATGTCAAACATAGGATGAAAATTGGGAAACGGAAACTACAAATTAATCTTGATCATATTAAACGTATCTTTACTTCCTGATCTTAAATAATTAAACAGAGCAGTGTGTACCAGACAACAATGTTTGCCAGTGTGTTATTGAATGTTATTCAGTAGAGGGTACATTTCTTGGGGCGCAGATGCAATAAGCACCAATCAGCAGGTTCCCCTGGTAGTGCTAATGTCATATGGATGGGCTCTATCTCCGCCATCACTCTTAATTACTGAACATCCTTAAGATGTATATGTCCCAGATGAGCTGCAGTCACAACACTGTGGGTTTTGTCTAAATCTATCTTGAAGCCTTTGAGAAATGACAGAGTACAGTCTGACCTGGCAGAGCAGAAAGGAGAAATAAATACTTGACTGGGCTTCAGTACGACAGTTAATGTTCTGGTTAAATAGAGAAGGAGAGGAGTCGACTCTGAACGCAGACTGCATGTCTGGACCTTAAATTAGATAGGAGGATGGGAATGGAATCTACAACACAATGTTTAAATACTGATATGCTCTCAATAGCAATGGCAACAGGACATGTATAAACACAGGATATAGCTCAAATAAAAACAGCGTTCTATTTCTTTAGATTCTAAATGGTAAAAAAAAATAAATAAATAGAATTATGCTGAGTAACCTTTTCTCGGGTTAATGAAGCAGCTATAAATACTAAATATTATAACATAATAAATGATAAGTTACTTATTACTTTGCACATGCAGAGTTATTGTTTTGCCATTTTATTGTGGTATTTCTTACATGTATATTCAGTGTTGTTCTGCCGTTGAAACCTTAATTTCCTGAGGGCTCTGCCCAAAGGATCAACACATTTCTATCTAATCTAATCTAATGTAAGTGTCTATCTAATGTCCAAAGTGCCCCAGCCTTAGGCCAACCCTGACCCTCTCACTCTCTTAGGGCATCAGATCGATCGTTGTTCGTCCCCAAGACAAACAGGAACCTCAGAGGTGACTGTGTGTTTTCAGTCACTGCCACAAAACTGTGGAATGAGTTGTCTTTGTACATCAGGCAGGTCGGCCCACCTCCTGTTCTTAAATCCTCTGTTACAACACATTTATTCTTTTTGGCCTTTAGAGAAGTTGGCTTTTATTGCGTTTGTTGTTTCACACTGTTTTACTTTAGTTTTTATATTTGGTTTTATGTGTCGGTAACTCTTACATGTGTTTCATTTGCCCTCGTGTTTGTGTACAGCCCACAGTTCAAAAGTCTTGTTTTACTGCTTTATAAATAAAGTTAGATTTGATAATGATGAGGTTGAATTTTATATTCCTGCAGGACATTGGTGCAACTGGCCAATCACACAGCAGCGATGTCACTGTTTTACAATGGCACAAAGTTTCATGAAGGTACAACAAGATCTGAAAAATACTAAAACTCTGCCTCTTCAATTCACCCATAATTTTTTTTTGTCAGACATTTAACTTTTTAACATTAATTTAACTTGCCAAATTAATTTATTGAACTTTATTTCACTAAATGACACATATTTGCCAGTTAATTGTATTTATTACTTTAATAAGTCTGATTGAACAACCATTACCCTTTTTTGTTTAAGGTTTGAAGTCTGTACAGTTTTTTTGGGAGTTTGTAAACGGATGACAAACAAATGTTATATGAGACTAACATTGGCTCCATATGTTTTATGAAGTGGAGGTCAAAGTTATCTTTGGTTTAACCAAGCTATATTTGGTTAAAAATGAAGGTTCATCATTCCTGAATAAGTAGCCTGATATTTACATTGTACTGGTCCCAGTACAATATAAATGTATTCTTATTCAAATATTCTATTGAATTATTCAATGAAAAAACTATGGGAAAAGCTGATACTAAAATCTTAGTTACATTTGCTGTATTTTAAGCATAAACAGTCCAGATAAAATTCAGTGATAATAGTTAATAGCTGCTGTTTTCTACCTGTCATCCTGTACTTTCTTCTGATTGTAGCGGACGTGGAAGTCTTTCAGCTCCTCTACGAGTCCTGCAGACAGCATGTCATCTACACGGGTGTCCAACCGCTTGTCTAAAGCTAGAGGTCAAATAGAGCAGATGATGAGGAAGGAAATGGACATATCTCAAAGGAGAGTTCAGTGTGTTAAAGGGCTCGTATTTATCTAAACCCACTTTTATTAGGCTGTGGTTCATTTATTTGTGTATTTGGACCCTAATAGTTCAGAAAGTTCATATGTAAACCCTCCAGGTGCTGCAAAGCTATCTTTATATTCACTTTGGCAAAAATAAAAAATCGAGTGGATTTCTACAACCAGGTTCAATTCCTGCTTAATTCGTCACATCTATACCCAGTTACGTCACAACACTTCCGACGAACATCTTTCCAGTACGACGTAGTTGTTTATCAGCAGCAGCGGTTGTAGTAAAAACTGAAAATATGTCCAGACTTTGAGATGTTTACCTAAAATATTCAGTTATTGGTTGAATGGGACAGAGCAGCACAGTGAACAACCTGGAGGGGGGCGGGGCTTGAAGTGGCTCATCTGCATGTAAAGGGCCAGCGCTCACAACCACCTTTCTGGTGTCACTACTCAGGAATAGGGTTAAAGATGAACTTCTGGAGTTGAATTAATGAAGAATTCAGATCCAAGCAGAGCATTTACAGTTCATGTAGACCACAGGGAAATGTTTTAATACGCATAATTCCATTTAAAATAAAGTAAAATATCACTCCTTTAAAGTTCCTACAGTTCTCAGGAACGTGTTGCTGTTGTAATATTCCATTTGATAGTCGCCTCCTTACCGTCCATGTCAGCATGCAGCCAGAAGATACAAGGGTCTGGGTACCTCAGAGGCCCCCCCAGGCCGTCACCCCCTTCCTGACCCCTCTGCTCTTCCAGCCAGATGCTATGGGGGACACCTGTCTCCTCATGGATCTGCAGACTCCTGAAGGTAAAAGTCATTTGAGGACAGAAGCTGTGGTTACAGGCTTTGAACATTTATTTGGTTGGACTCTAACAAATACTTATTGGATAAACACTTGTTATCTACTGTTTATTAGGAAATAACACGTCTCGGTGGTCAAACTTACATTTCAAGTTCACACAAAATGAAACATAAGACCTTAGTCAAATATTTAGCAGTTTCAATATATCCACAATGCCATGGCTGGAAAATTCACAGTAATGTGTATCTGTCACGTGGATCTAAAATCAGAACAATAGCAGATGACGTCAACTGCTGTGTAGTGCAAATCCACCAGGTCCGTTAATACCTTTCACATTAAAAGTATTAAACGTATGCACTGTTCAGCTCAACAAAACCACTTAGAGGCCCGCGTTTTCTTAAATAGATGCTTGTGGTTTTTATTTTGCTCAGCTGCAGGACAACCCAAGCCGTTATTTAACCGAGGCTTCGATTAGAGTCTGGCTTTTATTTCTAGTTTCCTCTGTTTAATAAGCAGTAATGGTCCTGTTGAGTACCAAACCTTGTTTCAGTATGTTCATGTTTGTGATTTAATAGCAGTGCAATTCACTTCTCTTCTTACTCATTTGAAAATTAAAAAAAAAAAAGCCCTCTAGTATTTTAGTGGATATAAATCTTGACAGGGTATTTTATTGTGTAAATGATGCCATATTCCCTTCATCTCTAAGTTTCTACAAATAATAGTTCTGTACTGAAAAAGTGAGACACGCCTGCAGTGGTGGAAATCAGACAATAACATGACAGACATAAACCAAGACAGTGTTAAAACAGTGACATTGTTTTTTACTTGGTGGAACATTAAGTGACGACAGACTTTTATATGATTTTTTTTTTCTTTAAACCAGCCTGTAATTGAGGACCAGTTTTTATTAGTATGTGACAACCTCTCCCTCAGCATTACAGACTTGGCTTTTAAATGAGTCCTGATTTATATCTGAGGAAATACAGTATTTCATCAAATGGAAACACCATAAAATAGTTTGCAGTTTTATTTATTTATCTCATGTTCTGTGGTAAATATTACATGAAGTCATTTAACACTTGTGAAAGACCTGCATGTAACATTATTAATAATGTTGTTTAATAATACAATTACTAATTTTACTTTTTTGATATAACGCATATATCAACATAATAAACAATATAGGCCGAGTGTTTTCAGACATTTTAACCTGGAAATGCTACAATACAGTTGGTTTAAGGTTGGTAAAATAGAAAGCCACTCCAGCATTGATAAGTGTCAGGAGTGATAGTGAAAATAACAACTGCTGTATGAAATATCACTTTTTCCCCAGCAGTAAACACTCTGTGTTGAAATTTGCCTCAGCCTTTCATTAACTTTTAAAACATTGATGTTCCAAGTCCAGACTGTGTTCTTAGTCATGCTTGGCTGCACTGTAGGGGTTATAAAGAAAAGATCATTCCAGCCGTCTCCTGTCATCTGGAGGAACAGGGTAACCTAACCTGCTCACACAAAAGACTGGTCCCCATCAGCTGAATGTGTGTGAGAGTCGGTAATAAAACGGATGGAGGATGCTAGTTGTTGGCTATGAGCTCTAAACAATCAGCATAAGACTGAGTGTGATGCCTTCAAGGACATAAAAAAAATTTAATCATAGAAAAAATCATAAAATAAAGTGATGCTCAAACTAGTTTGAGTAGATGTACCGACAAACACTGTGTATAAATGACAATGATTGCAAATGTGTAGTTATCTATAAAAATTGTATTCATTTTTTAAAATTTTTTATTAATGCTTAAATTTAACCAGATAGAATCCCATTGAGATCTCGATCTCTTTTACAAGGGTTACCTGCCAAGAGGTCAACAGCACATAACATGAAGGAAAACAGGTTTTGCAGATGGGTAGTAACAATAAATTCAAACAAACAATAATAATATTGTAACAGAAAAGTTGTTTTTTTAAAGTGCAGATGATAAAGTCCAAACATTTTGTTGAGGTCACAGCAATTTAAAAACACAGGCATTGTCCGACTGACTCTCGCTGTCATGTCCATAAGACAAAACATATTTATGAAAGAATATACATTAACAGAGGTGCCTGAGTTATTTGTGTTGGTAAGATTACAATTTTATATTTTGGCTTTAATTTACTGAATAAAAATATGCTACAAATCAATTCATCAATTACTCACAGGTGTTTGTTTTAGTTTGTTCTTTCCTGATATCCAACTAGCTGGTTTATCCAACAAGAAACAAGTGAAAAAAGCAGTGGGCTCATGTTTCTTTATAGCTAATTTTAGCAACACGCATCTATAGGAAAGTACAAAATTTGTTTGTGTGTTTGAGCTGGCATTTTCTAGAAATTCACATCACAACAAGTTAATAACATGTGGCTTTAAAGCACAAGTTTCTGAGTTAATCTTCAGCCCCTAAGAAAATTAGGACAAAATTATTAAAATTCACTTTAATGTTGGAAAAAGGCTGAAACTGAAGTGATGGGGGTCTGAACGTCCAAGTGTGGGTGTGTGACACGAGTAGTTCAGGGACATCCATATGATAAAGAATTAGAAGACACCTGTGCATAGTCAAATCAGGCTCTGAAAGTCAATATTCATTTAAATGTAGGCAATATTTAGAATATTTTTTCTACAATTTCCGGTGCATTATCACCAGAATTGATGCATTTACTCACAATTGGATTCACATAGGATTCTATTTACAGCTCAAAATACTTATTTTAGTGTTTAGTATCAAAAATAGGCATAGCGTAAATCTGCTGTAACCAACAGAGATATTACGGCTGTATCACCTGGCAATCTTGCGTTTGTCATTGGGGTGCAACATGGCGGCCATTTTGGGGTCTACCTCCATCAGTCGTTTATGTAGCTCAGCTCGTCCCAGTTGCTCCAGCTCCAGCTTCCTATTGGGATTTGCATCTACACCATCACTCGAGTCCTCGTTCTCCTGCAGTTTATGACATGACATTGTAAAATTTGGGCTTGAATGACGCTGCTTCCAAATGCTCCTTCTAAAACCCAAAGCCTTACTCACCCCTGTGCCCAGCAGGACTCTCCACAACAGAGACTCGATGTAGTAGTTTGTTCCTCCTACAACAATCGGTAGTGTGTTCCTACTGTGCATGTCCTCTATGTTGGAGTCTGGGTTAAGGAAGACACACATCCAAGCACTTCATATAAATATGAACAATCCCGGAGTGAATGGGTAAATAACTTGTAGGATGTATTAAAATGTCTATGCATCTTAAAAAGAAGCTGGCTAATACAACATTTATAAGTTAAAAAAATGGAAAATGTTTCATGAGAAATGAATCAAAGTAGAGAGCAGTGCTAAAAACCCAGGCTAATGTTAGGAATCCGACTGAAGCTGTGTTCATATGACTCAATGCATTAACACAGCATGTTGCTCATAAAAATAAAAGCCTTACCAGATAAACAGGAACTCACACTTAAGGTCACTTAAGCTGAGTACTGACCCTCAGCAGATTTCTGAGCATTTTCAGCTTTTACCTGTGCAGTAATAGTGTGAACTGATTAACTCCTACATTGTGGTCACTTAAAAGCATTTTGCGTCTTTATTAAACAAGCAAAGGGAATAAAAGGTAAACAAAAAAAATTAAGATTTCGAAAACAAAAATGAAGGTTTCAAAATGTTTAAGCTTAACAAAGTCTACTGTTCTCATTGTCTTTCATTTCAAATCTAAAACTTCTGCTTGCAAGCCTAAATGTTTTGTCTTTTTAAAGGTTTTGTTGGGCACGCCAAAGGTTTTGCACCTTCATGTGCAGTGGGGAGCCACCCTGGAGGAGGACCAGGCACACTGTTAAACTGAAGGAAGCTGCCAATAGAAATTCACCTCTTCTGCTCGTGTAGATCCCATCCATCACATCCAGTTGAACTTACAACAAAACCTTTTGCTTCACAAAAAAAAAGATTGACACAAAACTTTTCTCACAAACGATTTTGACCTGGAGGTAAGCTACACTTGAACTGGCAAGTAATACTTTTTGATTTACAGGTACAAAACCTTTTGACTGCAGAAATTTCATATTTGACCTAAAAGACAATAACACAATTGATTTTGTTAACCTTAAATTTTTGAAACCTTCATTTTTGTCTTTTTTTTTGTTTTTTTATTCCCTTTGCTTGCAAGGCACACAATTATCTTCATAGTCACTTATTTACCTCTGCTAAGGGTTTAAGTTATCACTACACTCTCTGCACAGTCACACAAAAATTTATATTTTACCAATTTTCATGAAAGTTTGTTGAAGAACGGAACATGGGCCAAGGTCGAGCCCCCCTCCCCAAACATTGACAAATAGAGCCTTTGATTAAATTAAAGGACTATGAGGCCTTGATAGGAAAAGTTCTCTCAGATTGTGTTTCCAGTCTAATAGCACTTTGCCTAATGTAGTAGCAGTTAAATGTTCACATTCAAAGTAAAGCTGAAACCATGATTAATAGACAAAATGAACAGAAGATAAATGCAACACTTTTAATGTAACACATTATATTTCAATACAAGTGACAAACTGTACAGATTTTAAGTATTTATACCAGAGGTGTCTTTTATTTTAGTTTTGGTTCAATCTGAATAGGGGTGGTACAAAACCGGAACACAGGAACATATTGTGTCCTACAATATACTACATATAGTGTAATGTACTGGCGCTAAATATCAATATTTTTATGGGCAGGCGCAATGAAAGGACTCCCTTGATTAACCGGACCCACTATTTCTAGGAATGATGGCACAATTAGGCCTAGACATAGAAGTCAGTGTATACGAGTTAAAGAGGCCCTGACCCAAAGCCACGTCCACATGCATCATAACTTCCATTAACATTTGAAAGAAGATAAAGATCACCTTTCAGATGAGTACTAATTACTGCGTATGTTTCAGCATTACCTCCATCCTAACCCACCTGAAGCATATCACATGACCACTACCTACAGGGTATATGTGTGTAGCCTGATAGAACGAAAAATTTGACTGCAAAAACAGGTGTAATTTGACCTTTGCCATGTTGTTTTTTTTGGGACAGAAGTAACCATATTTGGACAAAAGGAACTGGGCTCTGACAGCACATGGGCTAAGGGCTGTCTGTGTTAACGCTCAACGTCTGTTTATTCAGAAATAATAATAATAATGGCCTAAGATAAGACTTTTAAATGGAACAGACTGCTTATTAGAAGGTTCTGAAGGAAAGTGATGAGACTGGAATGACTCCTAGGAAAAAATTAGACTGTATTTTTAGGGAATTTCAATGTGAGTCTATGGGAGACGGGGCTTTTTGGGGGTCAACCTCAGCACTATTACAACTTTAAAATTCCTCTTCATTAGGTTCATTCTGGAATGCCTTGCTCCTTCATCCTGAATATGTCGGCTTTACCAAGGGAACATTAGACTGTCATCTTTTACAGTGTGCAGATTTATTAAATAATTGAGAAACATAACTGGAAAATTTAGCACCAATAAAACCAGTCTTTACTAGAAGCCAAAGAGTTTACATAAGCCACTCAATATGGCTCACCTCCATAATTCCATGCAAAAATATCAGTCCATGTGGTTGCCACACCTTTCTTTTTCTGTCGCATCTTTTCCTATCTTGCACCTTTCCTTTCTCCTTCCTCCTCCCTCCCTGTACTCTCCCACCTTCTCTACTCAGGGATAATTAAATAACCACTCAAACAAGATAAAGGCCGATGAGCCGTCGTCGCTCGCCCCCTCCCTCTCTTTCACACACACATGAACGCAACAAACCAGTGAGGGCTGCATTGTCGTGTTTGCAGAGGGAAAGTGCATTAGATTGGAAAGAGTAAGGATGATTGCTGCCAAAGCTGCAAAGGGAAAAAAAAAATACTGAAGGGAAAATAAAAGGAGAGATGGAAGACAGGAGGAGGAGAACTAGAGGAGAGAGTTTATGTAAATGCCGTGTTGAGTGAGGAATTGATAGCTGATGATGATGTGCCATTAGGTCCGTCATTTGCGTCTTTCAGCTTCTCAAGCCTGTCAGTTTCCCTCAACCGTGACGCCACCCCTCCTCTTTCCCCTCCGACGTCTCTGTCTTGATTTACATTTTGAAGTCCTCCACACTGCTTCCATCCCCACTAATCTGTATTCATCTCTTTCCATTTCTTCCCTCTTCCCACCAGCAGGCTCGCGCTGCACTGAGCCTATTCTTGGAGCTGTACCGCATCCCCTCGCCGCACTGGTGGGTGTGTGTGAAAGAGAAAAATGTGTGTATGTGTGTGTGTGCATGCCTTCCTGATCTATTAATACCATCTCTAGTTATCGCCTCCTCTCCCCACATCTGTGTGACGGCCGGTGTCTGCGGGAGGGTGTGACTGCTACAGGCTGTGTATGTGTGTGTGTGAGTGAGAGAGAGAGAGAGAGCTCCACAGACAGACTACTTTATAAATATCATCTCTAGTGATCTCTCTCTTACTGCAACATCTGCAGCCAGAGACATGCTGACCAAATAAGGACACAGCAGACACACACACACACACACACACATATATATAAATATATATATACCTCCACACCTCCAGACTAATTAATCACTGCTGAATTCTTTTCATGCAGTTACTACTAAACGACCCAAGGAGGAGATGAGACATGTAGTGAAGAGTGAAAGGAGGTGTTTCAGGGAAAAGGATATCAGAGGCAGAGCTTTGTTCCTGAAGTCCACGACAGTGTAGCCACTAACTAAAGGGTCCACGAAGCTGATCATGTGATGTCTGCACTGGGCGCGCTCCTCAGCTGTCACTTTATTGGTGATGATGTCTAGACCGTGGTACACCTGAGGGGGAAACCGATGAAGCAATCAGCAGAGAGCAAAAGGAAAACGATCATATGAAGTAAATCAGAGTGAGTGAATACATACAACACATACTGCAATTATACAAGAACAGAAAACAGTATTGTCCTGCAAATGAATAACAATACACTGGAGAATTGAAGGTTCTTTAACATCTAGACAATACTGATAAAGTTCCCATATAAGAAATAGGGCAGGAGAGTGAAATCTATGCCAGCATAAGCTTGTTTATCAAAGTCAAAGCCATATTGTGCAGCTGGAAGCAAGACTAGAAGAAAAAAAAAAACTAGATTACTCCAGAGCAGTGTCCATGTGAGGACAGTTTTACACACCTCCTCTGTCCATTTTTACATCACCCAGCGAGTGGGACTCCCTCATGGAATGTGACAGTCGGGTGTCATAATGTATCATGATTTTCAAAGTGAATGCACCGGGCCATCTCTTTTTAGAGGTTGTTGAGCATCGACTAAACCTGCAGCGCTTGTTCTGGGTCCTGACAGCTCAACATGTGGGCATGTGTACAGTTTTAGTGGCAAGAGAATATGCCTAATTTTACAAATAAGATCAGGGTTCTAGCTAGGATTTTATTTTAGAGTAGGGATGTTGAGGGAGCACAGTGACCAGGGGTGGGGTGGGGGGCGTTGTTTTAAGCGTAAAAGACCATACGCCTGTGGCCTGACTTCAGCACAGAGGGAGCCAATGGCAGCAATGCATCCTCCGAGGAGACACACAAGAGAAAATACAGATAATTCAGAGTAGGTGCTTCGGGCAACCGTTAATGTCAGACCCTGCGTTTGATCTGGGCAGTCAAAATGCCGATACGCTGTACTGAAATTTAGTGTATCGGGAGAAAATTTAGGGTATCAGGTCAAAATTTTAGCGTTGGGGGCCGATACGCTAAATTGCGCTAGCTAGAACCCTGAAGATTTTGGACATTTTTACACCTTAAAGTTGAGGCTAAGATTCATGTTTTTTGTTACATAAACATTTGATCCAATACGTTTTCATTTCATGTTGTAAATGTAAGCAGCCGTTTCCATTAAATGTCCAGTGAATTTGAAGCAAACCTTTGAGCCATACAAGTAGAAATGTGAATTATATGCATTCCCATACACCGATGTGGAGTATACAAACTAGGGGGCGCTGTAGGCTACATTACACACAGCAGTAATAACCAGAGAGGAAGTAGAACAGTCTACTGTCATTTTCCTAAAATGGTTGTGAAGACGGAGTTATGATCTGGCGTCCTCATCAGCTCACACCACCTGTTGTACCAGACATATTTTCACATATTTTATCTGGAAAGATGCAGCAAACTACTGATCTGGCAGATGACTGATCACGAGTTAAATCAAGTTTCAAATAGATATGAAAGTTAAATTCCATACTTTTTGCAGACACTAATTTCCAGATGTCTTGATAAAAACATTCCAATCAGCCAATCAATCTTTATATTTGGGATTTATGAGCCAGTCAGAGAATTTCCATCTACCCATTATGAGTTATGCCAACAATCATACAAGGCATGTTGAATATCTCACTCAGTGAGAACAGTGTGTAGACGTCTCCTGTCTGTCTAAACAGCAGTGAAACTTGATGACACCTGGACAGGCCTTAAAATGGATTGGAGGAAGATAAGAGCAGAAGGTTGGACATTCAACTTGTCAATCTACCCAAATGTTTTCTGGGACACGTAGCCTTCTGTATGTGCTCTCACACAAACATTTATTCAACATTGATTCATTTCCTCTTTTAGATATTCATAATTTTATGTTTTAGAAAATAGAACAGTGTTAACAGTCTCAGAAACGTGAATATTTTTTCATAGGTTTGTTTCATTTTCCATACTTTTCCAGGCCTGGAAAATTATAAAATCAAATTCCATATTTGTCTATATGCGCTTCATTGATGACCATTTACTCCTTTGTGTAAAAAGCCTAAAACCATGACAAGGAAGTAAAACACTACTGACATTATAAGTTTTAAAGTTATTTTTATATTTTGCCATTTCGATATTTTTCAGTGGCTAACATTAAATAGTGTTTATGGAAATGCACTGACGGATTGATTTGTGGACATCTGTGTATCTGAAGTTAGCGTCGTGTCAACTTGGTGGGAAAAAGTTTGAATAAAAGATATACATTTTATTGAACTATATTTCTATTAAAAACTGATTCTTTACCATCATTTGTTAAATGGTTTATGAGATGCTGTTGTAACTTTCTGCAACTGGTCTTAAAGTCTGAACCATCCAAAATAAATCCCTCTAAAGACAAAATGAATCGTGGCTTTGTTCTGAAAATCTGCCAAACAAAAAGTCTATGTCCAGGCTCCATTTTCAGTGTGTAAACAGTTATTGTTAATACTAGTTTGACTTTCTATGAGAGACTAAAAACTAAATTGCAGTCGCACTATTGTCGACAATAATCAAAATTACTTTATTTCCAAATGGAGCAGGACGACATAAAATGAGCATTACCATTATATTTTTAATCAGGTTTTTTTTTTTTTTAATTTTACTGATTGAGGCAGCTTCAGAGAATGTTTTTCACCAGTTCATTTTGGAACTGTTTAGTCCTTGGGGCGGTAACAGGGCTGTCGGAGCCCATGGTGGCTACTAGGCGGGGTGCAGTCTGCAGTCTGGACATGTAGCAAGTCCATTATTTACATTATGGACGGCAAAAAAAAAAAAAAAAACTGCAGAAAATTGGCCAGATGTTTATCATTTAACATCAACCATGTTCTTCATTGTTCTAAGAAACTAATTGCTCCATTGTTGCACCTCCAGTTAAGATTAACACTAAGTGTGTACTATATGCTGCACTATGTCTTTTGTGGTTTCACATACAATATGAAGGTTCACTCACTCTGTTACAATTTCAGTTCATTTGTTGCTTATGTATTCTTCATAGATGGCTGTGGTTTTGTGCTGTTAATAAAGTCTAATGGCCTTGACCTAGTTCATAAAAACTAATTTCCTACAACTCAAATTGTTTTTGACATTGTTTTTGTGTGTGTGTGCTGATGATCAGTTTTGATTTTCAGAAACTAAAAAGCATGGATGAAGAGATGTTGAGCTGCAGGTGCTTCCAGCTAGTGAGAACCTGAATTTGTATCAAGGTGGACAGCGGTTTTTACATACCAGTCATGTCATACATTTTATCTGATATGCCAAAGTAGTAAAAACTTTAATGCATCTCTATGGCTCCATCTCTGTCCAGCATCTGTGTGTAGTCTACTATCAACCGTTCAGTTTGTGTGTGTTACAAGAGTCAATCATCCAGCGTTTGCCAGGAAAACTTTATGAAGCCCTTTGAGCGAAAAAACTCCCAAACACATTCAGCAGTATAGGCTGAACCTTCAAGATGGATTCAGCCTTGATTTGAATAGAAAAAAAAGAGCACTAGTGAAGTAGTCTATTGTTCAATAATTCAGACTAGGAAACTACCAGCCTTTAATCATACACAGTCAGGCGGCTTTTGGGCTATTGAAGCACACTCCCAAATGGACACACAAGTATTATTTTTACAGCATGAAAGAATAGAATAGATGAAGTCACTTTTAACTCATGAGCTGAATTTTCCCTCCATGAGAGTTTCAAAACAAACCCTGCATTGTGGAAATTTCAGGCTAACATAACTTAATTGTTTTCTTTTGAACAGAAAGCTTTAAGAAAAACTGAGGGGTTTGGCTTCTTCTATTAGTAAGAAGGATGTATGACAAGTCAATTAAACTCATCTACGCAACAGATGTGTCCCTAAAATGTGACGTTACAGCCAAGATAAAAGTTTAGCATCAAACAAAAACTCACAAATCACATGTGTACACCTAGGCCTACACTTTTGTATGTGTTAAACTACAAAGCTATATGCTAGGCTAATGAAAGATTAGAAATTCCTCTAAATACATTTTGAACTTTTTCCTCAATTCAAGTAACTAAAATAATCTAAGGTAATGGCCTCATAGTTGTAGATTGATGTTTAAGAAGGATTAACATAGTAAGAGATTAAAAGTCTCTAAAAATTAGACTCTAAATAGTGCTGACAGAATCTGACCAGTGATTGGTGATTACAGATGTCAATCATGTATTCAACCCTCCTAAGGGTCTGACAACACTTGTGATTAGTCAAACTCTGCATTATGGCCTAGATTTTCTAAAGCCTGGAAAAAATACAATGAATATATGCAAAGCTTAAATCTCAAGATAATCATGGAATTTTTGCCCAATGGTGCTTAAAATATCAAGCACTGCAACTTTAGTATTACTGATTCTCACCCTAATCATCAATTGTTCACTACTACCACTACTACTACTACTACTGTACAGACCCAAACCATACCCCACCCCACAGTGGAATCATGCTATAATAATATCCAATATGGAAACCTATTCACAAAATGGAAGTGTATGGTGGTTACCCTTAAATAACGTGACTGTTCCGTAAAGTATAATACTAATGTTATAATTTTGGCAATGGCATTAGCACCTCTAAACCAACAGGAGTAATTTTAATTTGTGAAAACAACCATAACCAACCGTGTGTGATGGATCCAGTGGTAAAACAGCAAGGAGACAGTATTAAAGTTTTTCAAATGGGTTGTATTTACCCAACAAAAGACTTAGTGCCATACAAGTGGTACAAGAGCAGAAAAAAACCCTCCCCCTAATGAGACACAGGATAAACATATATACTGGCTTGGCTAAACCATAGAACACAAAAGGGGAAAACAAAATGGAGACTCTAATACACCTGAATATAAAGACATTAAAATTAAATCCGAAATCCCCCCATGATGTCATTGTCCATGGAACAGTCCTAATGAGAGGGCGGGACTATTAAAGGATGCTGCACCCTTGGCCACGCCTTTTTCCCCATGAGGAAGGACTTCACCACACACAGTGTAAGTGTAAAACACAGAATTAAGCTAACTGTATATGAAGTGATTAAATGTGTTTGACTGACTGAAATGACCAGGTGGTTATGATTAGAACAAGTAAATGACAAACTAATGAGATGGATATGTGGTCAAACTATCTCAGTGTGGTTGGAGCCATCACAGTTAGCATCATCCATAAAGTGTGAACTCAGGGCATGTTCTACCTCTAGAATTGTGAAATGTTCCTGTGTTAAGTGTTCTGAATAATGAGTAGTTTAAGGCAGTCCAACAGCATGGGTTCCCCTTTGACCAGTTTGGCTTCTAGCTGCCTGAGCTACTAGGTGACATGTCACTCTCCTCAAGCAACGTTCATTTGCTAAGAAACAACATTATTACATTAACATAAACACTTTAGGCAGTCAATAGAGCTACGAAGTTCATTGATCATATCCTTGGTGACAGTGTGTGGGTTGCGTGTACGCCAAATGTTCTTCAGCACCGTGGTGAGCCAAAAGTGGGGAACAGGGCAGGGCAGAACAACCCAGCCTGATAAATTATTCACCGTTTCTCTGCACGACACCACTGTCAGCTGAGGAAGGGATGGATGGATGGAAGAGAGGATGGATGGAAGGATTGATGAAGAGGATGGTGGAGAGCAAATGACAAACAGTGTTGGTTTGAAGAAGGTTTTGGAAAGACCATCGACAAGGAGGCGGGAGGGGACATAGACAAGAGACGACATAAGAGCAGCGTGTACTCATGACAGAGAACAGGATGGTCCTTGACAAATTTGCGCACATTATCCCCCACTGCCCCTCCTTTACGTTCTCTGCCATCTCTCTCTCACATGTACACTTTCATATGAATAGAGATGACAAGATGACAGGTAGCAGACTGATGGCAGAGAGATGGGGAGAGAAACCCAGATAAATAGGCACCGAGAGATAAGACTTGTGTTAATGTGCGACAGAGAAAGAAAATATAAGATGAATAGGTGACAGGTCTCTCGTTTAGGGCCACGTTCCTCTCAAGATTATCAAGCCTTTGCGCAAAATGTGCTGAACACACACACCATGACGAGGGAAAAAATGTCCAGTTTACCCAGTTGTGGTGAAACCTTCACTTCTAAGCCTAATTATACACAGATCCTCAAAGCACTCAGACATGACTGAAATCTTGTTCTTACCAGGACTATTTTCATTCATTACACTGTTAATCACTACATTTCTGAAGTGTTTCCCAAGAGCTTTTGTAACTCTTTAGAGCTACAGTGATACTTGAACAATCAATAAGTTGAGGAAAAGAGAAAAATGGCGACTACTTTTAAAGAGCGCCTGCCGCTAAAAACCACTTTGAGTAGCTCTTTTTACAATGTGGTGGGTGACAATAAGCAGTATATGCACACAGCACCCCAAGCCATGAAATTCGACCTAAATGGGTTTATTTGTCATTGAACCTTCAGACAAACAAACGGATCAGAGCAGGTCAAACTTATCTACGTCACAATGTCATAAGCCTCGCCCAGAGCCGTGTATGGTACGCCAACGGGCTCATCCCAGAGGAAGAACAGCGGACAGAAGCTAGTTGATGCATTAGCATTAGCCTACCGTTCAGATACGCTCTTCGACAAACGAATCGGAATTGGCTGTTCGCTTTCATCTTCATCCTCATCTGAATTCAGGGTCGTAGACGTACGGTTGTATCTCCGAAGACATTTTATTAAATCCACAAACTTTACGGACTTTCCATCAA
>JAPSES010107999.1:0-18189 GCA_029822895.1 Maxillicosta whitleyi | reverse complement strand
CAAACTTTTAGAATGAACTATTAATACCCACGTGGGAGCTACCCGTGAGTTTGTTAACAAACACGGTCTATATTTATGTATGAGATGAACAAAAGAATGTGTAACTGTAAAAGTTTTCACCCCCTTGATGTTTTCCTCTTTTAATTCTTTTGTAAATGATCCACAGTGAATGAACTTTTAACTTTTTTAATAATAATTCAGTAAAAAAAACAACTTTAATGTCAAAGTGAAAATGCATCTCTACAAAGTAAAGCAAATTTATTAGAAATATACACAGCCCAGCCAATAAGAAAATCTGTTATTTGCATTTAACTGAGCAAATAATTCAGATCATACTTATATTACATTGGATAATTACTGCAGTTAGTAATGTGTTACAACTGCAACAAGTTCTTTAATGGAAGTAGTGACTATCTTTTTCTTTCTTAAACAACCATCAGTTTGTAGAGAACATACAGACTGGACTGTGTCTGATGAGTCTAGATTGACCCTGTTCCAGAGTGAAGGGTGTATCAGCATGAGATGATGTGATTACCCATCATGCCTTGTGTCTACTGTCTACAGTATAAGCAAGTAGGGTAGTGTTATGATCTGGGGCTGATTTAGTTGGTCGGGTCTAGGTTTATTAACATTATTTGTCCAAAAGTGATGGAAATAAATGCAATGATGCTACGCTGAAGCTAAAGGCAGCTCAGAAAAATATCACAGTGTCGGACTTTGTTTTTTTGACCAGGCTTTTTATATTATGAAATCAGTAAGTGAAGAGTGTGTTTTATTAAAGTGATAATCATTACTATTAATGAACGATCACAAAACAAGATAACAGTCTTGATTTTTTCGTTTCCATTCACATTTACTTTATTCAGTGTAAGTTACGTTTCCAACTTGAAATTTACAAGCATTGACTGAAAATGACATGTGTCTCTACTTTAATGTTTAATATATTTAATATAGGTTTGTCCATAAGTGGAAGAAATTGTGTTTTCAGAAACGTGTTAAATAATGAAAGCGCAATGAAGCATCTTTTATATTTTTCAGGGAAATGCAAATAACCTTCTTTGGGGAAATACATTTTTATTTAGGATTACATAACATCTAGATTTCATAAAACTTTATTTATTCTACACTGAGCCACAATTTGGAAAGAAAGTTAAAACTACTGGAGATATTACTTTCAGAAAAACATGAGTCTTGTTTTTGGTTACAAATTAATTCATGTTTATTAATTTGACTTTGCCAACAGCTCATTATCCTTAAGGTTTCATAGATGTTGTGTACAGATTTCAGTCCAATCTATTGAAAAGTAAACAAGTGGTGAGACTTAAAATGTACAAGCTAATGACTGACCTTAACTCTAATGACCAAAGTCTAAAAATTCACATCATATTTTTCAGTTTTCATGTGATTTATGACACATGATTTCCAACAAGTTGATGGAATTAACCATTAACAAACTAGAAAAAACAGCTCATTTTATTTCATCTACAAAGTGAAATAAGTGTTATGGAAAATTAGAACCAAATATTTATTTATTCATTTATTTATTTTATTTTATTTATTTATTTTTTTTTTTTGGGGGGGGGGGGGGTCATCAATTTAATGTGCCATATAATTAATTATTTTCCTGCTTCAGAAAATGGTGAACATTTCTAATCTTTAACAAAGAGGCGCCATTAAAACTTCAAAAACATTAATAATTTAAACAAAAATACCTAAATGTTGAATCAGAGTGTAGTAAAGATCTGTTAAGTTAGATTGGACATTAAAGTTATGTTATTAATTTGATTATTTTCGTTAAAAGAAAAAAAATCTTTCTTTTTAATGGTAATGACAAGGATCCTGTGAATATCAATTATTTTAAAAAGTTTAACAAACATCAGGTAGTCGGTCATAACCAATGATGATGTTAAAAAGTATTACGACATGCACGACAGGTTTACTGAAGTAAAATCTATGAAATATGTGGCTTTTGTTTGTCCTTTTTTTCATTAAAATTAAATTTCTTATTTGAGTATTAGTTCTGTTGATGAACAGACAACTAGATTATCTAGTTTTCAACATTAATTGGTTCTTAAATAGATCTGATCTGCATCAAAGGCAGAAGCACAAACACAACTTAATACCATAAAACTAACCAAATACCAGGATTTAACATGACTTAACCTAATACCATAGAAACAGTTATAGTACTTTGTGTCATAGCGCATAACGATTCAACCAAATATTAAAACTAAGGGTTTGCTTTTTTTTCCCAGCAGCACTGTGACTTGGAATATTAGGATTGTTTTTGTGGTATCCAGTTAAGAACATTTTGTTTGTCTGACTTAGATGCAGATAAGATCATAATTCATGATGAGAAAACAAAGAAAATTCAAGGCGTCACATACTTTTTCTTGCCACTAAATATTATATGTTATTATTTTTTGCTAGTTTTATTTATGATTTGTGTTAGTGTGTATTATATGTCATGTTTAGGCTTCTTTCAGCTTAAAACTGATATTAAGGCAAAAATCTATTTTAATGTTTATTCAGTGACTCTGCCTCTGTTTCATTTGCAGCAATACTTCCATGCAGGAGGGAACGGGCTGAAAAAGGCGTACCTGGAGAAGAGTCCTGAGCTGTCGTCATTACGCCACGCTCTGTCGTTGTACACTCAGACAACGGACACACTCATCAAGACCTTTGTCACGACCCAGCACTCACAAGGTACTTCAAACAACCACCAGGATGCAGCAGAGCAAGAAAGCTTTGTTTGCATTTGACCAGAAGAGGGCAGTAATGGGCTGTTTGTGCAGTTACAGTGTTTGATGCTGACATGTTATTGCTGTCTTCTTTTTTTTATCTCCTGTGCTGCCTCTATGCCAGTGCACAATGGAAAGGGTATTAGGTTAACTCCCAATGAAAAAATACAGCCCAGCAGGGGTAGGTTACACTGAAACCATCTTCTGGTCTACTCTTCTACCCAACCCACTCTCCCCTTTTTATAGTTTTGTCACTTCTTGCCACTGAGGTGGGAGGGTCAACCCTAGTTTACCACCTGTACCCCTTCTCATATTATCTCTGCATCTTCAATCACAGTTTTATGGGTGTTGTGTCAAATGGAAGCTAACTAATATGATGTTAAAACTAGGCCCAGGTGTGGACAAACCAATAGGAGAGGTGTCGGTCCAGATTGAGCTCTACACCCATCCTAAGAGCAGCGAGCGCAAAGTTACCGCCAAAGGTCAGGTGGAGTCTGTGCAGTAAAGCATTAAGTGTGTGGTGTTGAAAAGCGAATGTCTAAATAAAATGTATTCACAGTTATCGGAGCCAGTGACTTGAAGTGGCAGACGTCCGGCATGTTCCGACCCTTCGTCGAAATCTCGATGATCGGACCTCACCTCAGCGACAAGAAACGCAAATTTCAGACCAAATCTAAGAACAACAGCTGGTCACCCAAATTCAACGAAAGCTTTCACTTGTAAGTGCTTATCTTATCTTATCTTATCAGTTTGTTTACCTAAAAGGAACAAAAGATTGTTCTTTAAATGAACTGTGTTGATCCTCAGAGGGAAATTCACTATTTTCATCAGCTTAATAAAAAGGGAAGAAAGAAAACCAACAAAAAAGACAGGATTAATGAACAAGCGCTCATCAGTCCCTGAATCATCAGACTGTGGCGTTGTAGTATTTTATAAGCCAGCTTTTTTTTCAACCGATTTGTAAAACATGCAGCGTCTTAGGGTGTTGACCTGAGCGTTCTTAGGGAAAATAGCCAACTCTGTCCCTTTCACTAACTCCTCAGACCCAGCATGATGCAACGGCTATTTCAGATACATCCTTAAAAAAAAACACACACAAACAACCTGAAATTTCTTAAGAAAAATAAGTGCAATTTTAAAAATATGATGCATCAGTTTATCATTCGTACATGTACATTACAACTTACTGTACAGATCCCAGTGGATCTACAAACACACACACACACACACACACACATAAACAACATTTCTATACCGGCCGTTTTCCCCACTAACCGGGGTTGACCGGTCCATGGATTCCTCTCTTCCACATTTCTCTGTCTCCTTCCATCTCCTTCTCCCACCCCGTCACCCTCATGTCATCCTCAACTACATCCCTCCATCGCCTCGCCGGTCGTCCCCTCCCTCGTGTTCCTGCCACCTCCATCGTTAAGACTCTACCCACTTCCGTATCCTCTCCTCTTCTCTCCACACATGGACGGACAACATTCAGTAACAGACAGAATGTTGTTAAAATTGTACCTCTCTTAAGACATTTCCGGTTGTTCGTAGTTGTTCGGGTTATTCATACATTTTGTGAGAGGATAGTTTGTAAATGTAAACATTTTCATGTAATTTTTACACTAAACAAAGAGAAAATTTGAAGTTGTCATCATTTATAGGTTATGGTAATAGTAGTCTGATCCACTTCAGATCATATTGGTCTAAATGTGGAACCTGAACTAAAACACTTTTGATATAATTGATTGTTAATATTTTCAGTGTAATTTTTGCATTTAACAAATTTGTCCCAATGGCTGGTTTTGGCCCACGGGCCATATGTTTGACATCCCTGATGCAAACTATGCTGCTCAGTCACAGTTTGCAGGAGCAGCCAACACTTTCAGGACACACTTGGTAACAGAATAATTTTACTGATATACTGATGTAGAACAAGTCAGTGGTACACGTCCTGTAAACATAACAGTATCCTGGCCTCTTCCTTGAATTAAAACAGACTACACTGGAGTATTGCTGCTCTCTACTGGCCTGAGAAATGAGCACATGTTTGATTGGATTTCCAACTGTATCCCAAACATTACCTGGATTGAATTGTTAGCATTTAATTTCTCAGCTTTGTTTGAAAATGTTTTTGTTAATGTTTCTTCTACAAATGAAGTGCTTTGGATATAAAGTCATTATAGTCACAGTAGAAGAAAGAAAAACATAAAGCTACCACCAAACTCTGTTTTCCTTTCTATCCTTCATTCTTTTGATGTTGAGAAGTTGCATATGTAACTTCCTGAGACTCAGGAGATTCAAATAATTGTCTTGATTGCAAACAGTATAAGGCAACACACACACACACACACACACACACACATACATATTATCCCCACTTAACATAGATTACATATAAGATTGTCTTGTATTCAGTTAGTCCATATTTTGGCCACATTTCCCCTCAAATACAGGTAAAACTTATCTTTGTTTCCAACACAGGACAAAAACGTACTTCTGGGTCTCAGGAGGTTAAAAATGTGTTGAAAGTCTTAAATATACGTACAGAAACTCTCACTCATCATCTTTTATCCCCAGTGTCCTTGGAAACCAGGATGGCTTTGACTGCTACGAGCTGCAGGTGTGTGTTAAAGACTACTGCTTCGGCCGAGCCGACCGCGTGGTGGGTTTGGCCGTGATCCAGTTACGAGAGATCATGGAGAAGGGCAACTGCGCCTGCTGGTGCCCGCTGGGGCAACGCATCCACATGGACGACACCGGCCTCACCGCCATGCGAATCCTCTCCCAGCGCTCCAGCGACGATGTGGCCAAGGAGTTTGTTAGGCTGAAGTCGGAGACGCGATCAGCCGAGGAGGGTAGATGAGGAGGGCCGTCATCTCACCTCGACCCCCTCGTTGACTCTTTCCTAGGCCTACGATGTGTCTTAGCTGCTGTTGACTGTTTGGTGGCCACGGGAACCAACTCACTGTCACATTTGACCACCACTCACTTTCCATTTTCGTTTCCGATTACCACATTACTGTACAGCAACCCCCACTATACCCCTACTCAGTCAGTTTTATCACTTTTTTGTTACCCCTCTCCTCATCAGTGCACTGTTCACAACCCCCGAGGGCACAGAGGACCCCAGGCTCCACCACAGGGCTGAACAGTTCTCACATCTTCCCCGTGTTGTTGTGCAATAACCCCTTCAAACTGTGGCCATGTGTCAAATGCCTTACACTCTGCAAACTGCAGCTACATCCAGTCAGAAATGTGAAAATACAGTGCAGTTTAATTCACAAAGTGTGTTCGATGACTGAATAAACAGTAGCTAGTTGGCGGTTCTAGCTAGGTCTGTCACTTTACAGAGCCTATACTGTGCAGCATTTTACATTTTACCCTGTCATTTAGAGGATGAATCTGTGCCTTGTTTCTGACCATCACAGTGAAATCAATTGTTCCTCTTCTCCCCAGGTTACAGTATAAAATCAACAATACAACTTACAATAACATCAAAAAGGACAGGCTTGTTATGTGATGTAAGTATAATCTCTTCGTCGTCTGGCTCACGTGGCCTATGCTAATATTTTATCCATTTTATTTATTTTTTATACGTATTTATTTTATCTGTGCATTTCGAAGGCCATGATTGAAAACATTGTTTACTGCTGGAAACATAGATGTAAGCCAGGACAGTAAGTTTGAGTATTTGCACAGGTGAGTTGCTGCTGCCGTTTTCCATTCATTCATGAATGGATAGAAACCTGATATTTACACGTATGGAATTAGTGACATATTTAGAGAGTCGTCCGTAACTTTCTTACTGTTAATTTATAGTAAAGAATGACTATTTTTCCTCCAGAAGCAAACATTTTGACACTTATGTCATACATAAAAAGTAATTCATTGCAGTTTACATATATTTTCTGCTGTTTTTCTTCTATTTTTCCTGTGAGTGGCCTTATTTTAGTGGTGAAAAACAAAATCAAACTTTTTATTTTCTTTTGATCCTACACGGTAGGGACTGACCATTTATTTTTTCCCTAAATCTAAAATTTTCATGATCATATCTAGGCTTGTATTTTGAGTCTCGTTTCTTCTGATGTTACATAAATGTTCCTCTTAGTCTTGTATTGTAAGATATCTTTCTGTTCTTATGAACAGGGGAATTGATATACAGTGAGATGTGTGCCAGTGAATGTGATGAAATATTAAAATGTTACTTTTCATGACAGCATAAAATCACTTTTATATGTGCACATTTTTTAACAGATCACATTATGTATAAAACACAAACCCAGACTCCTCTTTGTTACATTACTTTAACCTTTGTGAATAATCACTGTTTTGAGGGCGAATGTGTTGTGTCATTCTGTAACACCTCTTTTCCTTGTGCCAAGTGTTAATTTTTTATCTTTTATTTTTGTGTTTTGTTTTTTTTTAAGCATGTTTTCTAAATTTGTTAACCCTTGCACTCTCACTACGTCACTGCAATAGTTAACAAGTACAGTTTATCAGTCACAGTTATTGCATTTCTGTGGTGTTTTCTTTGTATTGTCACTACTCTGATAGATTGTTGTCACCATGTAAACATTCCAATTTATGAATTTTGTATAAAGTATTTGAGAAGTATCTATAAAAATGTGTATTTGTTGTTTTTTCAGTATACAACATGAACTGCACTGAATCTGTTCTTTTTTTTTTTTGTCACATTTTAAGGCCCCTAGTGATGATTATTTATTTTATGTATTTATTTATGTCACGCGAAATACAAAGTACAAACGTTAAGTAAAAAAAAAATATATATATATATATATATATAAACACTGCAGGAGAAGGGCTTATACAGACCCTCCTCCTTAAAGTATAACAAATAATAATTACAATATAACTGAAATAGTAGTTTTCAATGCACCAAAAGTGCTTTACACACAAAGACATCAGCTATGAACAAACCAAACACTTACTAAATAAGGTTATAAAATAATATATTTTCAACAAGCCAGACACTGACCAGCTACTTACATTTACCAATTCACGTCAGTATCAAAACAGGCGAAGTGAATTTACCAGACAGCCCCTTTCACTCAACATCTACACTGGAGAAGAATGAATGAACATGAACAGGTTGAAGATGGTTCTCAGTAGTTTTTGGTGCCACTGTGGTTGAAAATGGTATGATCCAAAATAGGGGTGTCTGAATTCGTTTTACATTAAACTGTTCCTATTATGACTTGTATTATTATTTACTTTTTCACAAAGTTAGAGGAATTATCCAACATCCCCAAAACTTATTTTTGTCTGGTGGGTCTAGGTCTCCATCGTGGGTACAGAACCCCCCCCCCCCCTCCAGTAGCTATCATGTTTTGGCAATGGAAGTCAGAATACAGTGCAGTTATGTCATATTAAAGGGTGTTTTTATTATTCCTCTGTTAGGAAATTAAGCCATATGCCAGAATTAAGTGTAGAAATGTTTATTTGTAACAGGTAAATTAGGTGTCAGGCAGAGCACAAGGGAACAAGCATCTATTGGATGTCATCCATAGCACAGGGCAGTACCATTAAAGTTAGCATATACAGGCGGATAACCTTTAACTAACTTTAACCTAAACATTCTGTCAAACGTTTTAGCAAAAACCACTGATGGTCAGGTGTACCACTTTCTTAAAGATACAAGGTAATTTACTTTATTTGTCCCCGTAGGGAAATGTGGTATTTTTGTTGAACCCATCCTAAAACACACAGTACTTAGCATTAGCATTAGCATTAGCATTAGGAGCAGCGAGCTGCCATTGAAGGACCCGGACCAACTCCACATCTAGGTAAGGTTTACACCTTCATATATTTGTAGTTTACAGATGAATGAAAGGTTCTGAAAATGTCTAAAAGCATAAATCTGTCTCTAATCACTAGATTTGAAAATACTATCAAGTGACCATCTCTAATTTCTTACCCCCCCCCAATAAAAAAATAAAATAAAAATGTTACTGTTATACATCATGATACTCTGCAAACATCAATTGAGTGGCTGTATAAATGTCCATAGAGTGGTGGAAATACAAACTTGTGTTTTTGACTAAACAATATCTCTTTAAGTTTTCCAAACCAGTTATAAAAAAAAAAAAAAAAACGAATGAAGAGTAAGTATGGAATTGCATGTGGACATGTGTTCACTTGTTCACACAATTAGTATTGTTTTCTCAAAGTATGAAACATCAGAGTTGGTCAGTCTGGAGGCCAAAGGTCATTTCACTCTGACTGACCCATAAAATAAATGCAGATTTCTACATGTTTCCATCCACTGCTGTTATACAAATATTTGCAACATGTTGTAAAGGTTCTTTTTCAAATTTCTAATTGATTCTAAATTTCTGGATGATTACATACAGAACAAAATACATAAAAAAAAGCTCATTTAGGTTACCAGTCATTACCTATAGGTCATTACCTATAATGATAATAACAATAATAATAATAATAATAATGCACCAGATGTTCAGATCTTCTGGCAGCTATAAAAAAAAGTGGCAGAATTCAGTATATATTTGCTATCAGATTGAAACGGAACTTGTCGGTCTGGGCATGCGCACCCATGTCAGCGTAGGTTATTTACCTGGTCATCCACATTACAGCCTTACTCTGTGTTCTGATTGGCTGGAGGCGTTCACCTGTACTGCTGTTTTACTGCCCCTCCAATGCTGTGTCGTCTTACCATCCAGGTCCAAAGGTCCATTGCTCTGTTTGCTCAAAGCCTGAGCTGTTGGGCACAGGGGGATCCCGGCACTTCCTGAATGAAACCGAGACCTCAGTGTAGGCGCTTCTTTCACCACCTGCCTGACATCCTGCGTGTCTCTCATCTGACCGTGGGGCCACACTCGAACCCTTATTCTTCTCCCTGTCTGATTTCTGGACATCTACACAAACAGGCCCGGGTTCACTTTCTATGAGACTGAGGCGACTGAGGAGTAAAACCTGTGGGTTGTGGGTTCCTTTGTGACCTCGTGTATATAATATATGTTTGCAGGACCCAAAGGACACAGAAATCTGTTTTTTATTTGAGGTATGTGGTTCATTCATTTGTTGTCGTGCATTGACTTATATCCCGGTACTTCTGTGTTCAGGCCCAGTGGGTCTTTATGTCCTATTTGATTTGCAATAATAAAACATTAATAGCCAAGTAAAGCTTTGTTTTGAGCTAAATTTGTTTCATCTAACTTGGTTAAAAGTCAGGATATCAGCAAACATAACTAATTTCCTTTGTTTTTCTACTCATCATATGACCATTGAACCTAAAATTGTTGATATTTTCACTGTGTAATGGACTTCTAAGGCAAGGATCAGACACTTTTCTGACCCTGGTACATTTTTATTACAATAATGCTCCATGAAAATTGCATTTGAATCAAAAACCGTTTACTTGTAATGTCCTTACCTTCTTTTAATGCCTTAAATTAAACGTATTTACTTAAGCCACATGTGAATTCTAGTCTATTTTTTGTTGAGTAAATGCAATTGATCGCTATTTTAATTTCTGCAGTCATGGGTATCTACCATTTTTATTACTCTAGTACAAAGGGTTGAGAAGGGAGTGGCTTTGAGATAACATATTGTCCATTTCCTATAGTTTTAATTGCATGCAATGCTGCTAAAAGTGGACTTTATCTTGGTGTTAGCAGAAATAACTGACTAGAGCCTTGAGCCTTTTGTTAATATATGTGGACCTGAATTCTGGAATTTTGCAGAACAAAAAGCGAGTTAACTAAATTATCTTTCTAAAATGTCACAATAAACGTATCGCTGATGTGGCTATTTTTATTTTTTACTTAAACACGGTATCAGGAAGCATTATATTTGGAATAATACAGTGTATTTATAGTATTTTTTATTTTATTTATAGTTGCTTCTGTTTTTTCAGTGCAGTTCTTATCAAAAATTTAAGTCAAAAGACACTCGACTTCTTTTTAACCTTAAAACACTATAAAGTTTCCTGTTGATTTGACTTTTTATTGTCCTAGATTTTAACTACATAGACTAAAGTAAATCAGAAAGTATTTCTTTGTGTGTTTAATTGACTGATTTTTTTCCTGCTCATGTCTGGACATTTATAGATTTTACATTAACTTCCACAAATATACATGTTCCTGTTTGCTTTTGCAACTATTTCCTGTTTCAGCTGCAATCACAGTGCAGTGCCTCAAATTCACTTTACATATTTTCAGCTTTATTTTTTCTCCAGGTTTGAAATATGGAAAAATTGAGCTAAACATGGGGTCAGCAGTGTCAAACTTTGGGCAGTTGTGCAGTAAAAGACAAACGCAAGGTGAGATTTAACAATGACAAACTTTTTAAAAATGTTATTTTATTTTTTGTCTTTTTTTTTTTTTTTTTTCTTTGAGTGTCACGCCTCTTCCTTATATCTTTTTTTTTTTTTATCACCAGAGGAGGAAAGACGTTTGCGGGCCAATGACAGGCATTTCAACCTGTCCTATAACTACGCTGTAAGTGCAGAGAGAAAAACCCTGTTGCATGTTCCACAGATACAGTAACAGGGAGGGAAGAAAGTGCATTACTGTTTACAAAGCATTATACAAATAAAAGATGTGTTTCTGCTTTTCCAGAACAATGCCATCAAGACCTCCAAATACAACATTTTAACCTTCCTGCCTCTGAACCTCTTCGAGCAGTTCCAGAGGCTCGCTAATGGCTACTTCCTCGGCCTTATGATCCTTCAGGTTTCTCTTTCTCTTGTGTTCACATTTTACAGAATACATTTTATTGACATAATTTATACTTTTTACCTGTATTTTATCAGAATATGTTAACTAGGGGTGGGTATTGCCATTATAACCTCACGATATAATACAGGAGTCACGATACGATATGTATCGCGATATATATGTGTTCCAGTACATGGTATTCAACGTGATATGCATCCTGATATTTTAGGCCCATTTTTTTTACAGTTTTTACTTTTTTAACATTTTACAGAAAACAGACACTTGTATACCCAAATGTTATTTTTTTATTTTGCTGTGGACCAACAATTCCACTGTAGTGCATGTAAAACACTGCATTAAGAACTTGGCTGTAGTGCACAGATAAAGATGGCTTTGATAAACTTAAAACATGCAAAGTCAGATGCCGTTTCACAATCTTGATAAACTAGATGTTTGTTGTATGTGAAATATCGATACTGACACCTCCGTATCGATACGTGTATCATGAAGAAGCCCACGATGATATATCCCCGTATCGATATTTTGAACACACCCCTAATGTTAACTTCTCTGTGCGTCATATATCTTTTAATTGTTTTAATCTTTTATTTTGACAGTTAATCCCACAAATCTCCTCTTTGTCGTGGTTCACCACCGCCGTCCCTCTGATTCTGGTGTTGTCCATAACGGGAGTCAAGGACGCCTCCGATGACATAGTGAGCTGAAACAATGGCTTTTGAAAACCACACTTTGTCACATAACTTTGTAAATAAATATTCAGCCAAATCAAACATGTATATAAAGTCAATGCTGTTTTCTCTTTTATACATCTTATCTGAATAGAACAGACACAAGAGTGACAATCAAGTTAATAACCGCAAAGTGGACGTCCTTGTTAATGGACAGTGAGTCATTTCAGATATGAAAATCACATTATATGTGAATGGAAAATGCTTTCATTAGATGTAAACCATCATGTCTGGGTTTTTTTTGTTTGTTTTCTGTTAGGCTGAAAAAAGAAAAATGGTTGAATGTTCAGGTCGGGGACGTAATCAAACTGGAGAACAATGAGTTTGTGACAGTAAGTAAACAGAGATTAGAGATAGCATGGATTAAAGATTTCCGTTGCCATGACAGAATTCCATGAACCGAAGGCTCTAGAGGCCAATTGTGAGATTGATGCAGATCTGAGAAGGAAAAATAAGTGTGTGTGTGTGTGTGTGTGTGTATAAACAGACAGCTTTGACTTATTAGCATTAGTACATGTACTGCAAAGTTACAGCCCATTATCCAGGCTGTTATGCACAGCTATACAAGCAAAGTTCTTTTGAGTGACAGTAAAGTTTATCTTATCTCATAATCTTTTTCTTATCTGTGTTTCATGCCTTCACTTTTAGGCTGACCTCCTGCTGTTGTCGAGCAGTGAGCCTCTCAACCTGGTATATGTGGAAACAGCTGAATTAGATGGGTGTGTATATTAGATAATTATTTACCAATATATTTAAGTATCAGAAAAGACGTTATATTCACTTTTGAGTGTGAGGTGTGTGTGTGTGTGTGTGTGTGTGTCTGAATTGCTGATAGGTGATGTCTCGCTCTGTCTTGAGTTTCACTTCATTCACATCCGTCTCACATCCTCTTGGTCTCCCCCAGTGAAACCAATCTGAAGGTAAAACAGGCTCTGACTGTAACTGGAGAGATGGGAGACAGCATCGAAACGCTGGCTGCATTCAATGGTGAGATGCTGAGATAATATTTTAGACTACATCTACACAAACCTTTTTAGTCATAAATAAGTTGGACACATATAAACAAAGCCACCATGTGGACAGTGAAAGGGAAGGGAAGTCCATTTCTGTCAGTAAACTAAAATGATTTTTTTAAAAACCAAAACAACCATAATAATTACATTTTCATGTGTTCATCCATCCATCCCCATCATGCGTAAAATGCAATATCTCAGACATAGGTTGACATAATTACCTCGATGCCATGTTTTTATCACTGTCACTATCAGATACTATACCTTTCTTTCTTTTCTGTCTGTTGTCAAGATGTCTCATTGAGATAAAAAACGTTTTTGGACGCCCTTAACATTTTTCACAATCTCAAATATTATCATGAGAAATCATTTTTATTATTATAACATGTCATTTCCTGTATGTGTTTTATTATCTTGCTGAAACATCCAGTTTTGACCTTGATGGAACAGAGCGTGTGTAGAAGGGATCTTGACTTAGAAGTGATTGTTAATGCAATATTTCACAAAGGCATGCCACCATATATCTAGTATTCCTTTCTGTGAGGTTTCAAGCAAGCCAAAGCAATACTAAAACTGATGTAAAACTATGCTTATTTGTTGCTCAATACACATGTCTATCATCATGTCACAACATGGGGCACCAAACTAAGCAAGTAGGAAGTCAGTCTTGATAAACTGACCATAGTTTTCACATCCAGAAAGATACATCTTACTATTTATTTACACACAATTATATGTATTGACAGTTAATATGGATTTTCTTTAGTGTGTGAGTTTCCAGTTTCATCATCTTCCATCATTTCCCCACTCTTAGCTGCTGTTGCACGTGTCGCAAATGATGTCACAATTGTTTACACTTCATTGTTATGGCAACCAGTTGCACTGAAGCGGTGCCATTTCTGCAGTGGAAATTCAATGTGTAGGTGACCAAATGAAGACGTGCAAAGTCCAGAGGCAAATGGTTACATGAAATCTATATAGTTAGTGTTTATCACTGAGAGGACGTCATATATGGACTTTCATTTAATTAGTTGAGTTCTTCACCAGTGAAAGTACCACCCATTTCTATTGGGAGATTCATCTCCTGCATCAATACCACAGGACTCTGCTATACTTGAGACGAATGAGGAAAAGTGAACACACTTCATGTGTTTCCTGGATGAGTCTCTACCACCTGATTTCTGTGTGTGTCTCTTAGGTGAAGTGCGATGTGAACCTCCCAACAACCGTCTGGACAAGTTCAAAGGGACGCTGACTGTGAACGGAGAGGTGTACGCTTTGGACAACGACAAGGTGCTGCTCAGAGGATGCACCCTGAGGAACACCGAGTGGTGCTTTGGCCTGGTCATATTTGGAGGTATATATTAATTATAATCTGTTATCTTTTCATATGTACGTTTTTGGACTTTCAGCTGATAAAAAAACAAATGCTGTGTATTTTCTCATTATCATATTGAATCACTCACATTAATCTGACTAGAGAAACAAAATGTAAATATTTTAGCAACAAAAAAATAATATCTGATCGTTTTCTGTATGTGTGAATTAATGTGAACAACATTTGCAGGTGCTGACACCAAGCTGATGCAAAACAGTGGAAAAACAATCTTCAAACGGACGAGCATTGACCGTATGATGAATATTTTGGTGTTGTGTGTGAGTTAAATGCTTTTAAATTTGCTACTCTACTGTAAACCTTGAAATTAACCTGGCCCTTAACACAGGATACATTTGTATTTAATTATCATTTATATTACTATATAGTGTTGTCTAAAAGTCTTATTTCACCTTTACCTTTATTGTTTTTGCACACGTTTATTTCTCATTCTCTTTTCTTCAGATACAACAAGAAAATACAGGAAATATGTGCACAGCCTTAAAAGACACACAAAAAAATTAACTAAAAGAGTTCTAAAGGTTAAAGTCAGTGTTTAGTGTGACCCCTGACCCCATGACAAGAAACAGCACAAACACTTAGAAACATCTGACATACGTTGAATGAAACCTGGTATAAAACATCAAAGAAATAATGCAATAAATCTCATATTGTGTGAATAAAAGACATGGGGAGTGCAAAGGTAATAACACTAAATATGAGCACTTTGGTTTGTAGAAGTTGTTTTTCCCTAAATGTTTCATTTTTACTGCTGTTCATACTTAACATACATCCAGATCAGATCTTAATACAGAGACTGACAAAAGCATATGTGTGGTCATTAAAACTTTACTAAACCAAAAAAAAAAAACTATTGTCAGACTAGGATTTTTACACAGTCTTGTATGTAATGAATTATTGCTTTCTAAATTGACATTTGATTGTAATGGGTTCGATAGTTTTAAATTTTTTTTTTTTTTTTTAATTTAACCTTTATTTAACCAGGAAAAGAAAACCCATTGAGATTAAAAATATCTTTTGCAAGGGTGTCCTGGCCAAGAGGCAGCACAAGATTTCAGCAATTCCAGTTTACAGGGGTCTGATATAAAATATTAAAAGTCCAATAAAATCAAATAAGACAAAAGAAATAAAAAAAAAATCAGTTAAAATAGTTACAAATCAGAGATGCTGTCTCAAGTGCGCTTATTCTAGAATTAAAATAGCTCAGTGGAATAAGTTTTGAAGTTTGTTCCACGTATAAGGAGCTGAGTATGCAAAGGCTCTTTTAATTTAAGTGACACAAACATGTAGGTCTGGGGTTTGGTATATACTAAATGACAGGGTTTTCATTCAGTTATGCTAAATTTGTATCTACATAATGTATTTGAATTTACTTAGAAATGTCTATTATTATAAGCTTCTAGTAGTAGTAGTAGTAGTAGTAGTAGTAGTAGTAGTAGAGCAAATGAAGGGACACCAAACTGATTATTATTGGTGACATTGTCTTTACATTGAAGTCCCATTAGTGGAGACATCCTGGATATTTCTATTCTTATTTTTTTGCTCCTCCCGTCAGATCTTCGGTCTCCTGGCATCGATGTGTGCTGTTCTCACGATTGGCAACGCCATCTGGGAAGCGAGGGAAGGCTCAGTGTTCACTGTGTTCCTCCCTTATGAATCAGGAGTTAACGCCAGTCTGTCATCCTTCCTCATGTTCTGGTCCTATGTCATCGTCCTCAACACTATGGTGCCCATTTCTCTATATGTCAGGTACATACGATCACAAAGTAATAAAAAAAAAAAAAAAAAAAAGTGTTACATCAAATCAACAATCATTTTGCAACTGAGAAAAAAACCTGACATGTAAATCAGCTCCACTGATGCCAAGTGTTTTAATTCTATAAATTTCAACTGGTCACATTCACATGGGTTTTATCACCTGATAGAAATATTATTTAGTGTTGTTCAAAAACATCACAGAAAAAAAATTTCTGGACAACCACAGAATCTCAAATTATGTTAAAAATACATGAACAGATGGTTTTCAGAATGACACGTGTTGACGTTTTAAAACCCCGCCTGGCCTTAGACGGCCATCCCATTTCCCAGACAATATTCACCCAATACTTTTCAAATTTCACACACATTCTTAACATCTCTCCGTGTTTGCCTGGGCTCTCTCTGGGTACTTCCTCCCACCATCCAAAGACGCACATGCACTGATAGGTTAATTGGTCGACCTAAAATTGCTCATAAGTGTGAATGTGAGAGTGGTTGGTTGTTCGTCTCTATATAGCCACTTTTACACAGACATCCTGGAAAAAAGTTAAGATGGTGATCCCACCTTTTTTCCAACAATGACCAATTTCCACAGCCAAACCAAAGGAGTAACAGAGGTGAGACAGGCTGGACTTTTACACAGCAATTTCATCAAACATGGTGTTGTTTACTTTTGGTTCTACTGTAGGAAACCGTCACATGGTATCATTTAGAGCTGATCTGAAGGACTCTGCTATTGGGGCTTATTCTTCATTGGTCTTCATATATATTTCAGTAAATTTGACCAGTTTAGTATATATTCATAATAATTATATGCAACAAAAGGTATATGATTGGAAAATCTTTTGATTTCAGATTTGATATCAGACTGATATATTTGAGAGCAGATGCTTTTCCTCCAGTAGAAGATGATTTTATTCTTGTTATCCAGTGTTATCTTTGTCATTTATTTTTCTGTTTTATCTATATGCACCAATTTCAGTGTGGAGATCATCCGTCTGGGGAACAGCTTTTTTATAGACTGGGACAGGAAGATGTACTACCCCAAAAGTGACACCCCTGCCCAGGCCAGGACCACCACACTCAATGAGGAACTGGGTCAGATCAAATACATCTTTAGCGACAAGACAGGAACCTTGACACAGAATATTATGACTTTCAACAAATGCTCTATCAATGGGAAAGCTTATGGTAACGATGTCTGCATTGTAACATCATACATACTGTATTCACACCATTTAGGACTAATTCTGATTTGTGTGTGTTTTCTCTGACATCCAGGAGAGCTCTTTGACATTTCTGGACAAAGGGTAGAAATAACAGAGGTGAGAGGAGAACATCAGCTGTCCATTCTGTAAACCTTTATCATACATATCCATACATATACTACTGAAGTCTGTTCTGTTATTCCTCTTCATAGAAAACAGAGAAAGTGGACTTCTCCTGGAACAGCCTGGCCGACCCAAAGTTTATCTTCCATGACCACAGTCTGGTGGAGACAGTGAGGGAGGGAAACCCAGAGGCTCAGGCCTTCTTCCGTTTGCTGGCTTTGTGTCATACCGTCATGCCTGAGGAAAAGAAAGAGGGTGAGCGTCATCTAATGGACATCATTGATACTGCATGATGGGCAGCAACAAGGAACAAAACAAACATGGCCTTAATACCCTGATTTTTTTCCTTTTTCATCATCTTCTTATTTTGGTATCAAAGGGTCAACTTACAATCAGGCTCCTAGAACTGATGTATTACACTAGATAGACAGACAGACAGACAGACAGACGGATAGATAGATAGATAGATAGATAGATAGATAGATAGATAGATAGATAGATA
>JAPSES010107936.1:0-18206 GCA_029822895.1 Maxillicosta whitleyi | reverse complement strand
CCCCCCCCCCCCCCCCCCCCCCCCCCCCCCCCCCCCCCCCCCCCCCCCCCCCCCCCCCCCCCCCCCACATGGATGCAAATGAGCGATGATGATGATGATGAAGGCAGGAGACGGGCAGGACCACAGTAGCAGACCCAGAACCGGTGCATGGAAAAACCTGTGACGATCCTGAGAAAACCTGCGAGGAGATAAAGAACAGAGACTAAAGGGAAGGAGAGTCAGGAACATGAAATTCACTGGGGTATTAAAAAGAAGTTAGGAAAGAACAAGTCAGAGAAGAAGAGGAGCAGAGAAGAAGAGGAGCAGAGAGGAGGAGGATCATGGAAAAGCTCAGTGTATCAGATGAGTCTCCATCAGTCTAAGCCTATAGCAGCAGAACTAAGAGCAGCCTGAGATGCTCTAACTATAGGAGTGATCAAAAATGAACGTTATTAACATACTCTTAAACATAGAGACAGTGTCTCCTCCCTCAGGCAGGAGATGGTTCCACAGTAGAGGATCTTGATAGTTAAAGGCTCTAGCCCCTGTCCTACTTTTGGAGGTTCTGTGGACCACCAATAAGTCTGCATGTTGAGAGCGTAGTGTTCTGGATGGATTCTATGGAACTAGAGGCTCTTCATAAGAAGATGCCTGTCCATGAAGGGCTTTGGAAGTGAGGAGGAGTATTTTAAAGTCTATCTTAGCTTTAACAGGAGCCAGTGCAGAGAAGCCAACAAAGGACAAATATGTTCTCTGGTACTGGTACTGGTTCTGGTCAGTACACGGGAAGCATCATTTTGAATTAACTGAAGGGTCTTTGTCCACTTTTTGGGACAGCCTAAGAAAAGTGAGTTACAATAATCTAGTCTGGAAGAAATGAAAGCATGGGCTAATTTTTCAGCATCATTCTGTTTTAAAATATGCCTAATTTTAGCAATATTGCGCAGGTGCAAAAAGGCAGTTCTAGAAACCTCTTTTATGTGTGCGGTAAATGCCCGACCTTCCAACACAATCTGAACTGAGCCTTTTCTACACTTGGATGTATCTGTCCGTTTAGGAAGAGGCTTTAAAGCTATGCTGATGATTAAATCCTTTATAAAGTGATCAATGTTGCCAAAAAGAAACAATGCCGTTGAGTGTTGATGGATTTTCTGAGTCTTCATCGTGTCTTTAATTTTTATCGGTACTTGTTTGAACCCAACGGTGGTGGTTTGGGTCAAAACAGGATTATGATTAAAGAACATATTTCCCTTCACATACAGTTCAATATATGTGTAATCATGTGTGGTGTTTAATAGAAGAGCCTCTAAACTCCTGCTGTTGAATCTAAAATAACCTTAACAGTTGTACATTTATACAAAACCATTCAATTTCAATGTAAAAACAATGACGTTGGTAGTTCTGTTGAATGTGTAAAGGTTATGATGGTCTGTATGATCATCACATTTATTCTGTTTTAGTAAATACTGTTGTGTTTCAACTGTTAAGTGTTTAAAACAATCAGACAAAAACTGCATATTCAGGACAGCAGTTTCAGTTCTGCACCAAAGGGATCATGGGAAATATTTCACTTAACCTCATCCAGTCAGGACGGAGGTGGACGCCGTCCCCTGGGCTGTTCAAGGGTTAATGACTCGTCTCTTCACATCACTTCTGCATCTTTTTTCACTTCCTCTTCCACTGACAACACCAATGCACTTAGCCTCCACCCTCAAAACCTCATAGGAATTATTAATGTCACTCTACACCTCTACCCAGAAGTCTCCCTGGGGGCACATTGGTCTTGACCGTGGCCTGTTGTTTGAGTGGGTTTGAGTGGGTTTGAGTGGGTTTGCTCTGGGCTCAGTGCTGCTGTTTCCTTATTGTGTGCCTGTGTCACTGCAGCGGCACCACCGTCCTGATGGTATGTGTGGGACTAACTCCATCAGCTGAGGCCCGTGGACATGCCTTCACTCACCTCAGTGGAACTCCTCCACAGAAGGGGTCAGGGGTCAGGGGAAGTTCATGGATGTAATCTGACATCAGCTAATATTCTGCATACCAGCACCTCTATAACCTGCTCCTTCTGCTTCAGAACAGGTCTTTTTTCCCACCTCAGCTCAGCTGACATGAATGTGCAGACTGGAACATCAACCAGTCCAATGAAAAAAGGGTGTTAAACACATCAACAGCCCAGAAACACTTTTAATTAGCACTCCAATTAGCTTCCTTCACAGAAACAGCGTGGCGCTAACCCTCACACTGAATCCATATTTCTTCGCTGGTTTCACTCTCTCCTGTAGAGCGTCCTCCTCAGCTCCACCTTAAATCTGTACTGGTTAATTTTAGAGTGAATGGAACACAGCGTTGGCAGAGACTTTGGGCCCCAGGTGTTTGGACAGATGTTGGTAGTCTGCACAGATGTGCTCTATGACATCCTGTCACCTTCATGCAGGTGTTTATCCTGGACATGTTCAGCTTTTCAGCCTGTGTGTCCACTGCTGGTCCTGTTCATCAGGAGGTGGATTCCATTTAAACACAAATTTAACCACATTTAAGAAGATCACACACTTCTCTTATGACAGTTTAAAGGTGGTCTCAGGTACGATTCCTTATCGATCTCTTATCAATACTCATTGGGTGGAGAATAAAAGAGTACAAACAGGTTCGTTTGCATTAACTGTCTTTTATATTTCCATCTCTGCTCAGAAAATCGAACATATTCAGTCAACACAAATGATGTGTGACATAACCTTAGAACAAAGGGGAACAGTAGGTGAAGTTAACAGTGTCCCAGTGGACCTGGGGTTGTCCCACAGTGTCCCAGTGATGGATAAGTAGGATCTATAAGTAGAATCTGTATGCAGGATATATAAGTAGGATGGATAAGTAGGATCTATAAGGGGGCAAATGAGTCCAAGAAATGAATCTACTGGGAACCGGTGTGTCAAAAAAGACCTGGTTCTGGGTTCTCATCTCTAGTGGGAATCTACATTAGATGTAAAAACAGGCCAGAACCACCTGGAGAACCACACAGGAACCCACACAGGAACACACACAGGCCTTTGGGCTCTGGGCCTGACCATCAAAGGGTTAGGGTTAGTTAGTTAGTTAGTTAGCGTAAGGGTTAGAGTTAGAGTTAGGGTTAGGGTTAGAGATAGGGTTAGGGTTAGTTAGGGTTAAATTTAGTCAGGGTTAGAGTTGGGTTAGGGTTAGAGTTAGAGTGACCTTCTGTCCTTCTGACCTCCTGTCCTCGTGACCTTCTGTCCTCCAGGAGCTGCTGTTTTCCATTATATAAACTCCTTCTCATCTTTGTCCACCACTCAGAGGACTCTGTCGCTGTTTGTTCCTCTCATTTATGTGACTTTGTTGTCTCATCTCCGTCCGTCTGTGACTCTGTGTCCATCCCTCGGCCTCTGATGGTCTTCATTAACAGATAACACTAACGACCAAAGCCTTATCACCTCTCCTGTCCACTCCCACATTTTCCCTGGCTGCTTCAGCTAATTATCCACTGGGACTGGGATTTATGTATCTATATTATTGCAGACTGAGCCTTTTAAGACCCCCCCAGCCCCCACCCTTACAACCCCTCTGTCTGAGCACCCTATGGATGGAAGACAAATTATTGCTGAATATTAATTAAAAATTTCCATGTTGTAATCGGCGAACACATAAAATTAGACGGCCGGTACTGGAGTAATTACAATGATTGGAATACATGTGATGGTGTGTGTGGTCCACCAATCACCTACCAGAGATGACTGAGCCAACACCCATAAATCTGCATAGGGGGTGTTTAAAGCATGATCCATCAATGTGTCAGCGCTGGTTTACAGCTGGAGGGGGGACAGGGAGGCAGTACTCACAACTGGTTCATGTGCTTGAGTTTCCTGCAGGTCTATCACCTCAGATACACACTTCTATTATGGGATGGACATGTTCAAGTGCATTCAAACATCACAAAAGTCAGCTTTCATCAGATGCATCTGGAACAGATTCTATGTTATCATCAACAGCAACGTACACAAACACTTCCACGACATGTCTGTTTAACACTGACCCTAAAATATCCTAAATAAAATGGTTCATATATATGTGTCTAATGTTTGAACACCATTTAAACAAACTCTAGTTTTTATCTGAACTGTTTTTTTTTTTTCATAGTTAAATTAGTTTGTGACTCCAAACTGTACTAGAGTTGAACCTCTGCTGCTCATGTTCCCAGACCATGAGCAGCAGAGGCGAGTCTCACAACAACTGTGTCATATGTAGATGATATGTAAATGAGATGCAGATGACATGTAAATATGTGCGTGCAGCAGCAGTTTGTTGTTTGTACAGCTGTATCTGGTTGGTGAACGTATGATCATATCAGCGCTCATTTAACTGTTGTAAACAACTCCCATAAATCACATGTGCACGGCGTCATACGTGTGTGTCATACATGAGCTTCAGTGAGTCCAAACACCCATTTCATTGGACTAAAATCAGGCTGATTCAGTAAAACAGCTGTTGACTCATTTGTTTTAGAGGCACTCGTTGAAAAGTGTCTCATTAAAATATTGAAATGAACTTGTGTTTGATGACCCACCTCTGTTTCAAAAATGACCCTTAGTTTGTGGTTGAATGCTTTCGGGTTTTTTTTTTTATATAAAATGGAAGGAAATATTCAGCATGAACATGGCTCTGACCAAATGTACACCCCATTAGGGTTAGGGTTAAGGGGTAGGTGGGTGGTATGTGGCGCCTGCTAAACATATGACTCTGTTGTCCTTTTCCTGGACTCAGTCTCAGGGTCACATGACAGGAATAATAGACAGAAGTGGAGCCAGGCTCATGAGCTGACAGCACTTCCACTGCGTATTAAAACATGATCTGTCTGTGGATATCTTATCTGACTCCAAGTAAGGACAGAATGTTTGTCAGAATGGGCAGACGTCAGAGGTGGAAGTGATCTGAAAACCTCTAAATGTTCACCACTAGCCTTAAAGCAGACGGAGCTCTATAAATGGCCTTGTTTGTCAAATCAGTTCTTATGGCGTTTGATTCATACATGTCAATTTACACCAAGATCACAAATTCACATAACAATAACCTTAAACCCCTAACCCTGACCCTAAGCCTTTAACCATAACCCCTTTAACCTAACCATAAATCCTTAACCCTAACCTTAAACCTTAAAATCTTAACCCTAAGCCCTTAACCCTAACTTTAAAGCTTTAACCTTAACCCTCAACCCATAACCCTAACTCTAAGCCCTTAACCCTAACTCTTAACCCTTAAACCCTTAACCCTCAGAGTGTGGTATTTGACACATCCATTCAGGTTGGATAGGAGGCTAAAACGGCTTATAATACATATTGATAACAGTCAAATTAAAAATGGCATTAACGATGATATTTCAATGATATGATGCTGTGAGGGCGGAGTTCAACAGTGATGCTACCGTTGTTGTTCATATATTGTAAATGTCCATATAAGTGAACTGAACCTGCACATGTGGTCCAATAGGTGAGGACAGGAGAGCAGCAGAACCCCCACCCCTAATTATAATTCTGTGTGTCAGCGGAGCTCCTCCCCAGTGGAGGGTGCATGTCGCTGACTCCATGCTATGCTATGTGTTCTCTCTTTTGTGTCAGTCTCTCCTTACAAAGTGCACAGTCAGTAGATTCATCTTATAGGTTGACAAAGCCTTTAGCTCCTCAGGAAAATAATGCTTCCTGCAGCATTTTTCTGCAGAAAAGACGGAAAAGTTGTAGTTCATTACAGGCTTGTCTTAAAAACTCTCCAATCCAGTGAAGTTTAGGCCTTAACCCTTAGAACCCTAACCTTAAACCTTTATAGTTCACTCATAGAAATACTCTGACAGTCTGTTATTGGAGCACACAACAAGACTGGACAACTTTAGTGAATTAGTCCTGATGTTCTACAGTTCTAGTCCCATGAACTTCCACTGCTGACGCTGAAGGACCAGGCAGATTAGATCAACCCCGGCAACACAGATATACTAAAATCTGATTGGACCAAATATGTAACATCCACCTCCACCAACTGGAAACAGAGGAGCCACGAGAAACACCAAGTGATGAACCAAGAAGACTACTGGGATGAAGGATGGACTACAGTTAATGGAACACTAGAGTTTAGGTTGGACATGTAGGTCAGTGTTTGGGATGATGTTTAGTCCAATAGAAGACCTTAGCCCTGATGGACCAACCACAGACTCAGTCCTTCTGTGTGTCTGTAAAGACTCGCCAGAGGACACTAAGGAGGGAGGAAGGACTGCGTCCATGTTCACCACCCACTTTATTAAACTTACCTAGAACCAGGTGTACCTAATGAAGTGGACAGTGTATAGCCTATCTGCGTCAAAGTGATGCATGTTCTGGTGTGTTCCTGTTGTGTTCCTTATGTTGTTGTCTTGTATTATATTAAAGTCATCCAGGTCTTGTGTGTTTAGGAGGCTCTTCTACACACCTTTGTTGTGTCCTGTCATCTTGGACCAGTCCCTCAATTGTCCTCTGACCTCAGAACGGAACAGTCCCTGTGTTTTGAGCCGTTCTCTACAAACCGTATGTGACATACTCAGACCAGTCAGTGTGGGAGTCTGATTCTGGTTGAACTTCGGCAGATGACCCATTTAAAACAAATTACACAGAATTACGATCATGGTTCTGACTTTCTAACATGACGCTGGTGATCTTTTGGATGATGTTGCTTCTTTCATACATTTGGATGAAAGATGAAAATAAGGAGAATGACTGTAGGTCAGTATGGACCATCAGTCCTTCTTTGGATGGAATCTGTTGTGGAGGGCTAGAAACAGCTGGTAGTTCTGTCAGGGACTCATGTTCCATCCCATATGTTCTGTTCATTGTGGTCCACTTCACACTGTACAAGACCACATCACAAAGCAGTACCCGAGGCTGTGCACATTTTCATAGATCTGTCCAAACTGTAAAGTGTCTGTCCTTAAACCAAGTTCTATCATTCCAATTTATGGTATTTGATGTGGTGGTGAAGACAAGAAGAAAAAGAAGAAGGAGCAAGGCTTGAATGAATGATTTCACTTTTTTCAGCTAAGGCAGGAAACACAGAGCGACTGAAGCTGCTTCTCTTTACACCAACTGCCTGTCTTTAATCCAGCTCATGAAGACCCTTTGAAAGATCCCAACAGGGAGGGACCAATAACACAGAGCTCTGAAGGGCTGTCAATAGGACGATAGCCCGCAGAGATAAATACACCCCCATCCTCAGCACCAAACAATACAAAGGATGTGTGTAGAACTCAGCAGCCGCCCACTTCATTGTCCACCTTCGTCCTGGTAAATTGTACAGCACAGCCCAGAATAGAAGCTGAAACATGACAATGAGGCTTCAATTACAGACAAAAGATGGTTTATTGGAGGACAGGTATCAGTTGTGGAGTTGGAAACAGGTGGGACAGCACTGAACATCCGTCATGTCAATGCTTCCTGAAGGACTGCTGTCAGTCCCCACTAGGGCTGTCAGAATTGGTCAAAAGTGACATTTGAATATTCACTCTAAATACAACACATATACGAACTATTCGAACATCTGGTTGCACATGTTGTCAAGGACGCGCATTAGCTTAATAAAAGGAAAAATTAATCCAAAGAGACATAACTACTTGTATAGGTAATTTATTTAAACATATTTAATAATGCGTTACCTACACAAAACAAATCAATCAATTTATGGCCAAGACCGCTCACTCATGCACTTTATCGCTCTCTCTCGCCTGCATAATCACGCTCTCTGCACTTACCTTTTTTTAGGGAATGCTCCATGTGAGCCGTGCTGTGGTAGGCCTAAACATGGAACTTTTATTTCACATGAAACTGTAAATAATCAAACAAGTGGAACATGAAATGCATGAAACTGCAGTATCTAACCTACCTTATTCCTGCGATATTTGGCCTATTACAGTAGCCTACACTTTAGTAATGATTCAGTTTAATGTTAATGTGGCATACAATTCTGATAAATGTGACAAAGAGCTTTTACCCTGAGATTCATAACAAAGTAAAGTGCTATTAAAACCGAAAAAGGATACTTACATTCTTGGTACTGCCTGTATAAAAAAGGAAAAGAGCTGAGTGTCGCCGTTGGTGTTCTAAGCCTGAAGGCCTACAGGGTATTTGCCCAAAACACAGGGTTATCCACATTTGAAGGGGTTAGTGCTGATCTCTTCTTATTCACTATATTCCTAGCGGAGGAATAGACGTATTCAGAGCACACTGGTATCTCCCAGAGCCCAAGGTTTTCCACCACAGGAGGATTTGTTGAGCAGGTATTGGAGACTCTTGTTCATACATCGACATCTCTTTCTGAAGAAGCAGACTGGTGTCTTGGTCTGGGCTGTCCACGCAATACGTGTCTCCGAAGAGAAACCCCAATGCAGATAACGCAGTTTTGTCAGTGGGTTGCTGATCAGATGCCAGCGGCCTCACTGCCTCCTGCTAAGTTCACTGGTTTCATCTCCTCCAGAATCGCCTCCTGCACCTGCCGTTTCTGCTCCTCTTCCAAAAGAACAAGGCGATGAAAGCGTGGATCCAGGTAACTGGCTTTGTTAAGCAGCGTAAACGTGTCATTTCCAACACTATAATACTTCTCCAGATCTGTGATGATCTTAGTCTTCATCTCTGACAATGCAGGTGCTTCTGGTTGGCCATACAGCCGACGCTGCTGGATATTTGTCAGTGGACAGTGCTTCTGTTGCCACTTTAAAGGGTTTAAGAACCTCTTGCACCTGCAATAAATAAATAACTACAATGAGTTGATATTAGGGCAGGTTTGCATTTGTCCAGCTTATTCACACAAAGTAAATTAGAACCATATTCTACCTATACAGTTTTGCATTTGTCCAGCCTATTACACTACGTATTGTAGACGCTGTGCTCACCTTTTCCTTTAGGGAACATTTGCTTGTGGTCAGCTCCATTCGTGACAGTTTTTTCTCAAAGATGACAGCAGACACAGCTGCTTGCTGCTCCGATGCACGGCAGATCATTTCATATGTGTTATTCCATCGTGTCAGACAGTCATTAATCAGCTTTTCTGTTTTCAATCCCAAAACTTGTTGTTTATGCTGAAGGAGGTAGCTGTCGGCGGAAGAATGTTTGCTGAAATGTGTGACCGCCACTTTGACAGGGATTTCAATGGCTCTGACCCCGAGCCCTTTATGTACAGCCAAGTTTATTGTGTGCACCACACATGGTATTTTTACCATTTGAAGATGTCTCTCCACTCCATTGTCTTTCAAATAGGTCCAAGATCTCTTGAATGCATTCCCTTACATTCTCTGCCGTGTGGTTTACCTTAAGTTCTGGTGTTTTTAGCACATTGTTAATGATTTCCCAGTCATCATTAATCCATTGGGCTGTTGCTGTGACATACGATGCTGTCGCTAGGGATGTCCAGCAGTCTGTGGTTACAGCCTTTGATTGATTCCTTGATTCCTGCTAAGTAAGAGTACAGACGTGGCTGTTTAGTTGCAGTTCCACACAGACTCATTTGAGTTCACGTTGGTAGTTGTCCAGCGATATGCTAATGTGTTTTATATAGCTTTCATACAGTATATATATGTATATGTATGCGTATATATATATATATATATAGATAGATAGGTAGATATAATATACTGTATAGATATCATCTATAAAGTACACATCATACATGTCTACACTGTTCATATCTATACCATACATATGGACGTCATTCTTTTGATATTTTAACTGTCAGTTTATGAACATTAAGTGCTGTGTCTGTTGGTCACAGTTTGCTGCTGTCATACATATTGGTTTTGTGATATTTTAACTCATTAGGATGGCAGTTTGAATTCCAGACACCATCTCAGTGTTGATGTTAAATCAATGTTTCAGAATGTTCACAGTCAGAGTATGATGCGCTCACACCAGTGTTCAAATGTACGCAAAATGAAATATTCAGAAACCTGCACAAACAACATGCTATCACCGAGCAGTTTCTTTCATCGTTTGTCATTGTTCCGCCAAACTGACAAAGAAGACCAAAAACAAAGAAGTGAAGAAGTGCAATGGATTCCAGCATGGTGGACTTTTTAATGAGCAGCTGCCCAACCAGGCCCAAACCTTCCACTCTGCTGCTCAAACCGTTTACACTGTGGTTGATCAGGAAACCCCACCCCCACAGGCTGAAGTGCAAACACGTTGCCATGGTAACCAAGTCGTCCCATATACGCCTGATGCTTCTACAGATCACTTATTGCTTTCTTGACTGTTAACAGCAGTCAGTTTATACTAACCGTTATCGACTTGACAGCGCTCATTAAACTATTGTGTGCATTTGGGGTAAATACATTTCCCAGGATGCATCTGTGATCAGCAACAAATGAAGTTGGAATACCACAAGATTTGTCAAAATATACAGCAGAAATGTTCAGCAAACAAGGAGACATGGATCAAATATGGACATTTACAATCACATCTTCATTATTACTGCAGTAGTATTGATAATAATAAAAATAATAATAATCAAGGGTGTTGTAGTTCTTCACATACTTGGTATAAATACATGTGTGTGTCACATAGGAAGGGCTGATCAGGTACTGACACCACATCCAAGTATAAAGATGGACACATTTAGAGGCAGAGCTTAAAGTCAAGTCACCACTGTTCAAAGATTTACAAAATCTGTCCATATATAAAAGAAAATGTAAGAAAGCTGTTCATCAAGTGCAGTGGAGTCTGTGTTGAAAGATGTATGACAATTCTTGTATTTGTGTGATAATTGACATATATCTGTATGATGAACAATCAGTAATTCCAAAAATCCCAAATGCATGATAATTTGATTCCTTTCATACATGGCCATTAGCAAACATAAGCAGGATCCATCCTGCACTGCACGTCATGTCACACATGCCTCTGTACATCCAATCAATGCACAATGTAGCAGGCGTGACGCATGTGTGACACACAGCGTAGCATGGCATAGGATGACATAGCAGGACGTAGGATGATGTAGGTTGATGTAGCGTGTCAACAGAAAACGTAAACAAAGGTTGATGCAGGGTTCAGCGGCTCAGGTCAAATGTTGATTGAATGGACACATGATTGAGTGTGAATTTGTGATTGTGAAAGTCGAAGGTTTTTCCGCAGCTCCAATAATGTGTGTTTTGCAGAAACAGCTGACTTCACTGATTTATAAAGTGTGTTTTGAACCTGATCCAACTGTCCAAGTGTTTCTTCAGCAGCTCCTTCAGTATTTCACTGAAGTGGGCTGACTGATGGTTCTTCCTTCTGAACAGATTCAGCCTTAAATATTGATGATCGAGGAGCTGGATCCATGATGATGCCGTCGATGGTTCAGTCTGAGGTTCTGTTTAGTGCAGCGGCTCCACAGGAGGGGGCGCTGGTCCAACACTGCTGTTAGTTAATTTAAAAGCCCAACTGCATTATAACCAGTGCTGGAGTGGAGGGGGGGGGGGGATAGTGGTACCATCCCATCAACCTGCCCTTCCTGATAATGATTCAAACCCTGTGGATCAGAGGACACGCCCACATGCTCTGATTCTCTCTGGCAGTAACTGGCATCTGAGAATCTAGGTCCATGTCGGAGCACCCTCATTTACTGCTGGGATGTCGATGTCTTGTATGGCTGCTCAGACCCAGAGCAGACTGGAACAGCCATGGAACATTTTGTGCAGGGTAGGGTGGGTGGTGATTGGGGAAGGTGGAGTCGCTCTTTCCGTTGCTGTCTCTTAGCTTCTGCTGCTGACCGTCGCTGGGTTTCCCTTTTGTCTGTTCCATTTATAATGATGTGCCACGACTCAATTCGATCCTCAGCAAGACAACCATGCCGCAGTGGTGGAGGTTGGTCTCGGAAACAATGTTTTGGGACACCTCTGGCTCTTTGGCCTGATTCTAATTGTGAGAACAGGATCTGATGGGGGAGTCGGGATTTGGGCATTCTATAGACGTGTCCTGCCCAACGAAGGTGATGTCGTGCCACTGTGGTCTCAATGCTTGGGAGGTTGGCTCGGAGAAGGACAGATTCATTGGAGACACGATCTTGCCATTGGATCTTCATGATCGATCGGAATTTCTGCTGTTGAAAGTGCTCCAGTTTTTTTTATGTCTCTCCTATACAGGACCCATAGCTCAAGATTTTGGTCTGAAGGCTGAGGTTGTGATTAAAGAATACACGCAATCCTCCCTAAAGCTGCATGTGCAGCATGTATGCTGTCATCAATGTCTTTCTGCATGGAGCAGTCACTGGAAAGGTATAGCTTCCTAGGTAGGGGAAGGCTTCCACTGTCTCAAGGACCTCACCATGGAGACAGACGTTGATGGTGTCTGGAGGGTGTTGGCTCGGTGCTGCCTGTACTAGGATCTTGGTCTTCGCAGTGTTGGAGGTGAGACCAAAGAGGGAGTAGGTGCCATCCAAGAGGTCGAAGGGCGGGGACTGTGTCTGCAGGGGTGGTGTTGTCATCAGCATACTGTAACTCCCGTACTGTGACCAGGGTGATAAGTCGTTGTGTGCAGAGCCGTTTGGTATTGAACAGGTCTCCATCCATTCGACAACGGAGTTAGATGCCAGAAGTCATGTCGGGCAACTCCTGGATCATGGCCCTGAAATATGACGCTTTTCCACTCCATGGTACCGGCTCTACTCTACTCAACTCTACACGGCTCTTTTGCTTTTCCATTACGAAAAAGGACCCTGGAACCTGGGACCCGATACTAGTTTTTTAGTACCGCCTCAGTCGAGGTTCCAAAATCCTGGAGTGGATACCAAAACGTGACGTCACGACACTGTAGTTCACTGATTGGTCAGACAATTTTCTCTGTGACCCGCAATTTACAAAAATCTGATGCGGAAGTAGACAGTGAATAGCGAAACATGAATCCACATGATGACAGAACAAAACTACAACATAGACGGTCACATAGATTCAGTCTGGTGGCACGAAAAATTACGCAACAAGCGAGTTTTCAGCAACTCTCTGTGCAGACGACATGGAAGTAACACGCCATGTAGGAGTAATGTGTCGAGCTGAGACCAGCCATTCCCATAAGTGGAAAAGCATACTGAATAGAATCGAGGAGAGTGGAGCCAGTACCATGTAGTGGAAAAGTGCCAATTGAGAAAAAACAATGTGGGGGCCAGAACACATCCCTGTTTCAGAACGGTGGTGATGGGGAAGGGGTCAGATATGTTGTTCTTGACCACAATACAGCCAGTAATCTCCTGGATAAGGTCAGTGAAGTGATCACAACAACCGAAACGTCTCAGTGTTGCCCACATTACCGGTCTTGGAACACTATTAAATGCCTTCTCCAGGTCCCAGAAGACAAAGATGAGAGGTTGACGTTGTTCATGTTGTCAGGGGCATGTTGTCCCCGACAACACAGCTCCTAGGATCATTCAGGCACTCAAACCCCTTCACCACAATAAGGTGGTGATTCAGGAGGACATGCTCTGACATCACAGCATTTATGACATCATCATTATTATTGTTGTCGTTGGACCAGAGTCTGGACCCTCAGTCTGTCCTTTTATTGGACCAGAGTCTGGACCTTCAGTCTGTCCTTTTATTGGACCGGTCTGAACCCTCATTCTGTGTTTTTATTGGACTGATCTGGACCCAACATTGGACTGGACACCAGACTAGACCCTAGTATAGGTCTATCACAGCAGACTAGACCCAAGTGTAGTTCTACCACACCAGACTAGACCCAGGTGTAGGTCTACCACACCAGACTACCCCCAGGTAGAGGACATAGTGTCCATGAACATCTGTCCAGAGTATGGACTGGAGGTCCAGGGGTCCAGATGGGAGACCCCCACCCCCACCCCACCCCCCAGAGATGACAGAGAACAAACAGGTCCTGATCCTGTGGGTCTTCCAGATCCAGACTGAGCAGATACTGATGTCCAGTCATCCTGACATAGTGGTGGTGAAACATCAGAAAACAGTGGTGTTGATAGACAGAGCAATCCAAGTGATAGAACATCAGAAAGAAAGAACATGAGAAGATGGAGAAATACAAGAACTGAAAGAGGTACCAGATGGTGAGAGGGACACATGGACAGATGGTCAGAAGGACACATGGACAGATAGTCAGAGAGACACATGGACAGATGGTCAGAAGGACACATGGACAGATGGTCAGAAAGACACATGGACAGATGGTCAGAAGGACACATGGACAGATAGTCAGAAGGACAGATGGTCAGAAGGACACATGGACAGATGGTCAGAAGGACACATGGACAGATAGTCAGAGAGACACATGGACAGATGGTCAGAGGGACAGAAGAACTAAAAATGTAAAAATGATAATACAAACTCAGAGACAGTACAACACTTATTAGAATCATATTTATGTTTAGAACTCAATGAACAGTCATCAGTTTAATTAAAATGAAAAGAAAATGTGTCCAACATGTCCACACATTCAGAGACACTGAAGTGAACAGGTTTGTTTCTATTGAATGAACCTCATTGATGCAGTAGGGGGTGCTGTTGTCCCATGAGGGTGTAAAACTCTGAGGTGTGTCCAGATAAAGACAGAGGGTTGGAGGTTGAGGGTGTGGGCATTTGCAGATCAATAGTTTGACATAATTAACAGAAGTGAGGGTCAATTATTATTTGAGGAATGTTTGAGATTAAGTGTCTTGTCTCAGTCAATAGTCATTAGGAACAGATGCAGCTGCTTCAAAACCACAGGAAGCATCAGTCCTTCTTCATGACTCTGTGTATGAACATGAACTGGTGTCTTCAGTGTCTACAGTCCACCATGACGCTCTCCCATGTTCATCATTGTAATGGGATGGTGCGCGGTGGTCAGTGTTGGGAAAGTTACATTTCTAACTGAACTCGTTCAAAGTTAAAAGGATAGTAAATGTTCTGCTCTTCTATATTTCTGTTCTACACCTTGGTACTCAGTGCTTTTCAAAGCCTCACATTCACCACACACACACACACACACACACACACACACACACACACACACACACACACACACACACACACACACACACACACTCTAACACCATTAGCAGCTGTACTACTATACTTCTGTACTATGCAAGGCACTACCAGACCTACTGGGACACATACAGGGTTCAGTGGCTTGCTCAAGGACACTTCAACATGTGAACAGTAGGAGCCAGGATTTCAGTTGAGTTCAGTTCACAAATTTCAAAGTCAACTAGTTTAACTGTAACTCTAACTCTGCTACAGTCGCCTTCATGCTGTTTTAGTTTGTTTTGTTTCATTTCATTTCAGTTTGATTCAGTTCAGTTTGATTCAGTTCAGTTTGGTTTCAGTTCAGTTTGATTCAGTTCAGTTTGATTCATTTCTGTTTTATTCAGTTCTATATCAGACTCAGATTTCCTCCCAGGGCTTTACAGGTTCAACAACAGTCCAATAAAGGGGGGACAGACTAAGTGAAATAAATATAATAAATGATATGAACAGAATAAAGTGGAACGTAGAACCAGAAAGCACAGATAGGACTCGGTGCTCGGTGTGTCGATGACACATGTGCCGATATGACACTGGTGTTGTTGTCAGAGTGAATGTTTTTCCCCCAAATATTAAAGGCTCTTTACGTTGTTTAGCTGGTTTTCACCTGGAAAACTAAAGAAATGTGGCATCTATTGAACACAGTTAAATGGATAGAACATGCTGTTCACAGACACAGACTGGTTCACAGTTGGTTCATCAGGCAGTAAAACAGTCAGTTCAGTTAACATTCTGCCAAAATATGAATGTGTTCAGGAACAACAAGGATGGTGTTTTCCTGCTGCCAGAACAGGGACAAGACCAGATGATTCCTGTCACAGTCTGGAAGTCTGTGTCTGTTTTGAGGAGGTTCCAGGCCCAGGTTCAGTCCAGCCCATGCAGACGGCACCGGTCCAAAGCCCAGTCTAGAAGTCTTCCATCCTGAGGGCCTCCATCCAGAGCCTGGTCCAGAGGGTTCCTGTCCAAGCTCCGATTCTCCACCTGAGCCAGACCTGGGGGGGGGGGGCAGTCAGTGCTAATGAAAGGCTGAGAGTTGGTTCTGTTTCGTCTGTGGCCTCAGTACATTAGTCTAGTTTCTGATTCTTCTAGTCGTAGCCCATGTTTGTGTTCTGGTTCTGTTCAGTAAATCTATCAGTGTTATATTTTAAATGTGTTTGTTTATTAAACATTTATTGATAGTTAACAAGCAGACAGATACAACATTCAACAGAAATAAGCATCCCAGATCAGTTCAAGTACTGGTCCAAACAATAAGCAGGTGAACGGAACCATCCAATAAACCAAAATGATCAAGTATTAAGTAAACATTCAACAGTTCAAGGACACGTTCAACAGCTGGGATGTTTTGGCTCAAGATAATATTTAATAACACCTTTAATTCTTTCGGTCACATGTTATGGATGTGATATTTACCATCAGGTTGATTAGATTAATGAACATTAAAGCCTTATTAGAACATTCCCTACATGTTCAGATATGTTTATTGGATTTCTTAAAAAGTTCCTCCAACACATGTTAGAGGAGGTGTACACTGCTTTATACAGAAGCTTGTGTCCAGGTCCACCAGAGAAGACCCAGCTGGACTTCCACCAGGCTCAGACTGGGCCCACACCAGTCCGTGGTGTGGACCTAGAACTGTTCCGTTGGTTGGTTGTTTCATGCTGTGTTTTCTTCCTGTTCTTGCTCTTTTTCAGGCTTTTCTTCGACTCCTCAAATCAGAATAAAACCAGGACTGCTGTGAAGGTTGCACTGGTGGAGGGTTTGACCAGACCTTTGACTGAATTAAAGGATCTGCATCATGTCTGTTTGGAGGTTAAATCCACTCTTATTTTACAGAATATTTCATCCTATTTATATCAAACATAGAGTTAAGTCTCACTGCACTGGGTAAACACAGCTATGTCCACTGCTTCTGTCAAATCAATTACAGAATAAATATGCGAAATACAAAAGAAGACAACAGAGCTCTTGGTGGATTCTCCGGTAGGCTGTGCTGTGCCTGCGCATCGGTGCGCGCCACCCGGTGCCGTCGTGAACGCGTCTCGGAGGCGCCAGTCAGTGTCGGAGCGGTTCTGCCGCGGTGTGGATGTTACTACAAGCGGAGCAGGACGGACTTTTCCACGGGGATACAGAGCAGCATGGCCGGGTAAGTGACCAGGGGAGGGCGGGCCACGTTCCGGTACAGGACGTGCGTGGAGGGGGGAAAGTTTGAGGTGTGCGGACGGATCTGCGTGACTGCGGCTTCTCCGCAGCCGTGCGCGGCGCGTTGGCTTTTCTTTCCCCCATTTCCACAGTGGGACGAGGAGGTGCGTGACCTGAGCGCGTGGACCGTCCTCTGTGTGTGTGTGTGTGCGTGCGGTTTTTTTTTGCTGGTGCGTGTATGTGCTGCTGCAGCCCGGTGCCGTCCGTGGCTCCGTCTGTCCGTGGTTCCGTGTGTGTGTGTGTGTGTGTGTGTGTGTGTGTGTGTGGATGCTCCTGAGTGGGGAGCCCACAGTGTGGAGGGAAAAGCTGCGGTTGCTGTTGATGCGCGGCTCCCACTTCAGCTGCATGGGACAAGCGGGAGTTGGGTCTTGCCGACCGGACCGGACCGATGTGCAGGTGTCACTGTACCACACTGCACGATGACGGACTGGGCTTTTTCATTCAACTTCACGCGTACGTGCACCCCCTTCCCCCTCCCAGGGGGGCAGGTGCATGTGCAGAGACATTCGGATCCTAATACGAACCGGGCCTGTATGTTCAGTCCAGTCATGACAGTGGGTCCAAAACACGGCCCGTTCACGGGAACAGCTGGAGGGAAAGACGGCATCATTAGTGTGGTGGTAGATCAGCTGGAAGCACTGGAAGATAAAAAGCAGGACCCCCCCCCCCCCAAAAAAAAAAAACAAAACATGCCAAACTTGTATTTTCATTGTGATGCTTGGATGTGACGGCGCCTGCGCAGACGGAGTTTAGAGACACAACTGGGACTGGTCTGAAATATCCCATTAGCCTTCAGTAAGAATAAGTCTGCATGGACACAATGTGTGTGTATGTGTGTGTCTTGAAGGTTAGCAGCAGTCAGTGAAGGGCTCCTTCAGGGTGGAGCTGCGTTCACTGTCATCTTTACAGGGTGGTGTCTGCAAAAGGCATCAGGATGCACCAGATGAGGCTGGGGTGGGGGTGGGGGTGGTTCAGGCCCGGATATGTGTTCACCTACCTGCTTTGG
>JAPSES010107872.1:0-18214 GCA_029822895.1 Maxillicosta whitleyi | reverse complement strand
TTACGGCAAAATTTGATAAATTTATTGTACACCCCCATATTCACCCCCCCCCCCCCACAGCAACAGTACCTATAGAGAGTGAATGACAGCAGCGAGCAGGCTAGTAGGAAGGACTGATGCTGTCTTCATTCTGTTGAAACTTCTCACCTGTTTGATATTAATGTTTTTCCATCCATTTTAGATTTGTTTCCAGAAACCATTTTTCATCAACATTATTATAAAAATTGACAATAACTAGATGAAGTAAACACTGTTCATATTCTCCTGTGCATGGCTGCTTTATTTTTCCCCCTGGAATTTTATAATGACTCAAGGTATTTTAATGCTGACAGAAGCTGAAGTAAATGGCCTGAAAAAAATTCACAAACCCCCAACCTGTGATGATCCAAATCCACAGGCAGCACACTGTCTATGTGCAGCACTCTCCATAAACACTTTAATTTCACTGATAAAAAGCTTTGATGTGCTGTTATTTTTTTAATGATGCAAGCTAAAAAATTTGATCATATGATATATTAAGATCAATATAATCTATCTAAGATTTTGTGATTTCCTGGTCACGTGCAACAACATTTTTCATTTTTGAAATTGACAATAAAGTCTAGCTATTAGCTTTGATGATCCAGACTATATTCTCTTTGCATAAAGAGAAGTCAATTTTTTTATAGCAGTATTCAACAATGTTATTCAACAACGTCTATGTAGGTTTAATGTCGACTGTACTAAACATGTTACTTTTAACATGTTCTCCATCTTAGAAGTGACACGTTAACATCAGTCAGCATAAACATCTATAGTCGATGTAGGTAAACTTGGTTTTGTGGCGTCTGTACTGACAGAGTGTAAGGAGAAAATATATGAGAGCTTGAAATTGGCCTGTTGATATATCGGACGGTTTTCAGGCCTCTTTCGGAGTCCAACCTTTCTAAGCAGAGAGCTCAGCGCAGGCCATGTGGTTTTCTGTGGAGGTCTGCGGTGTTGGAGTGTAACTTCCCATTTATACAGAGCAAACCCCCTGAAGCTCCAAATCCTCCTCCACAACCCGACTCACACTCACATAAATACACAGCCAGATTCTTTACAAGCCCAGTCAAAGCTGCCGTTTCATTCCAACCTACTGTGGAGGTTATAGACCAGAGAACAAGTTTGGCAAACTTGAAGTGTGCCAAGGGCTGTTTCCCACAGATGTATTAAAGCTCTTGTAGACAAAGATCTCTGCCCAGCCGACTGGCCTGCCCTCAGGCCTCTGCCCCGTCTGACACATTCAGAGGAATGCTGATGCTGCTATCTCTGGGTCAACAAATGCAGTCCGACCCCTGTTGTTTGTTTGCTGAAAGATTACTTTTTTACTGTGCCCCCATCAAAAGTGAAACTTATTTGAGATCTGGTTGAGTGCTGATTAAAATATTTTATTCTCACATGAAGCGGAAATGAGCTTAAATCAGACTTTAAGCTCAAAGCCAACATGTTTTGAGACTTTCATTTGATAAACAAAGATTTTGAAGAAAGGAACCCAGGGCTTTGTGGCCAATGCAAACTTTGAATCTTGGGAATGTCTTGTACGCTGTTTGACTTAACTCTGTCCCCAAGCAACCTTCTTTTTTCACATTTCTGGGAATAATTCAAAGGACAAGGCATCAGATTTTGGCAGTGAGGACTGAACCAGTCTGGATTTAAAACAGAGATAAATCTGAAATGTTTTTACCGATTGTTTTTTTTATCTGCTTTTATATTTTGGTTTGTATATTTTAATGCTTTTTTTTTTTTTTTTTTTTTAAGTTTTAAAGTTTTTTTTATGTTTGCTACATTTTCTGGCTAGCAGACAGTGTTGAGCAGCAGTAAATGCAAAAGGAAGGAATAAGTGGGACTTGGTCCAGAGTATGATGCTTCATGTTTTTCTCATTCTTCCTCCTTCATGTTTGTTCTGCAACATATTTGCACAACCATTTTAAGACTTTAAAAAGAAAAGAGATCTCAATGTTAGGTCAAGTCAGTGTAAAAGTAGAACCACAGTTTTGATGAGAGGTCTGTGGAGGGGTTGTGTGCATGCAAAATAAATGGAAGCAGGACCGCCTATGGTTTTTCTCAGACCCTAATATTAAAGGCCCTGGGGTCTTCTTGGGGGTGTTACATTATAGCAACCCCTGCTTTTTCAACAGGCACCTGATGGAGGAATCAGAACACCTGTGGCGCCCAGGAGTTCTTGTCTATAAATACTCTGCCTGTAGTAATCTATCTTTCTATCTCTTTGTCTTTCTCTCTCTCTCTGCCTCTCCCTCCCTCCCCTTCTCTCTTTCTCTCCTTCTCTGTGTGCTGCCCTCACAGGTGTCCCAGGTTCTGCAGGCTTTGGTTTGGTTTTGTTGCTCTGCCCTTATGTTTTGTTCTGCTCATTTCAACATTTGTTCACTCACACTCACCTACAATGCTAACTTCAGTGACAACTTATTATATTCTATAAATACTTCAGTTTTTATTTTCCTAATTGGATTTAATTCAGTTTAATTTGGTCTAATGTTGTTTGATAAAGTATCTTTGTGTTAAACATCATTCCTAGTGTGTTCCTTGTCTTGGTTGTGGCCTCTGAGCCAGACCATAACACTAACACAAAGCACACACCTATAAAAACCATTGGCTGTGTGTTGTTGGTGATCTTCATGGCACTTTCATTAAAATGTTTGTCAGATAAAGGTCATTAGTGGGAAGAATTTTTTCCTTACGGAGTTAAAAGTAGTATTTTTCCCTGTACGTGGACAGGTCAGTGTTTGAGGCTGGTAAATGATGTCTCAGTCTCGCTCAGACCTGGCCCACCTATCCCAGACCTAACACTGACCTTGGCTGTTGATGGTGTTGCATTAATCAGCCAGCAGCTCCAGGGTGAGTGTCCTCACTTTGATCTCTGCCATACCTGAGTCCGTGCTGTGCTTGTCTGTCCCAAAGTCTGAGCTGAGGAGAAGTACTGATGAAAAGACAGTGGGCAGGTTGGTGTGCTAGCGTCTCTGTTCTCTAATAGATCATCTTAATGAAGTCACTGTGCTGCGACGAGCGGCAGGTGATTAATACACACAAGTCATTAAGGCTGCTGTATAAGCACGCTGCCACCAACGGAGGTGCCCTTCGCTTGTTTAGAAATAAATCTGAGGACTAAGTGGACAGGGCACTGGCGAAGATACAAAGCAGCACAATACTGTCGACTAGTATTTAGTGCAGTGTTAGAAAAGAGGAGTGTGTTTTCAACATTTAGAATGAAAAACACAAAGCATGTGCACACAGTCATCAACTGATATTGTGAATCTCATAAGGAATTAATGAATGTCCAAGTCCAGAGGGGAACGTAAATGATTAACTGGACAGGAGATGGAGGAAAGTTCATGTACTAATGAAACAAAACATACTTACTTATAACATACTACATGTTGTAGAGACAATGCAACTGACAAAGTTCTAAAACAAAGTATGAAATCAGATGTAGTGTCCATCATGTGTTGGCACATAATCCTTTTCAGCAGTGGAAAGTAAAATATAAACATTACATGTTCCTGTATTTAAGGGTGTATTCACACCTACTTCATTTGGTCTGTTTAAAACACCACCTGGAGGAGGAGGAGATTGAATGTCTCATTAACATGTGGTCAGATGAGCATGTTATGAAACTGGCTCCGAAGGAGCTGTTCTTGACAGTTAAAATTATTTTCGTAAATTTGTGTCTTTAAAAATATAACACATATTCCAAAAATGATAACTATACGTAAGACCTCCATGTTTGTTTGCATCAACACAAACATTTTCATTTTCGTTCACCTGTGATTCACCCCACCCCCAACTTCTCTATTCAATACCAGTGCAGTTTGTCACATGCATGCTTCTGTTTCCAAAGTTTGGTTTATTAGCAAAAAGTGCAAGGAGAATGTGATCCGACCCAAATGAAAAAAAGAGTCTGCATTCGATTCCAAATCAAATAAACAGACCAAGGGTCTTCCCAGATGTGATACACCCTAAATAGATGCTTCATGTGTCTGTACTTTTTTATGTATTGACTTGTCTGACAGCTTTTTACTGTATCTGTACTTAATACTTCTATTTTCAAAACAGACTTGTTTCTGTAGGTTTAATGCATTTGATTGTAGATTGTATGTCTACATCGCCATCATCATCTCCATCTTGTTCTTATTGTTGTTCTTCTTGATCTTCATATTACTTTTGTGTGTATTACCTTTTCTATAAGTATTACCAGTTACTTTTACAATTGTTTGTGCCTTTACAACATCACGTTGAATACACAACCCTTTGGTGCATAATACTCATGACTAATCTTATGATGCTGTAGATATGTAATGAGAGAAAGCAGACAAAATATTGAATCCTTCCTTTCCCTGGACAACAAGTGTTCAGTACCTTTTTAAAAGGTAAAAGTTCATCATCTATATTTAAATCTATAATTTTATCAGTTGCAATTAACCACAGTTATTACTCATTTTCTGCTTCTCAGTTTATCTGAACAGTCAATGCATGTGAAGAATATCTGAGAAAATACATAAGAGAAGACAAGATAAGATTTTAAGATGAGACAATGATGTCATCATGCTTCTCATCTATTACTTTCAGATCATGATTGTGTAACAATCTGAGGATGTTTCTGATGTTTGAGATCAGATGCTCATACAGTAGGAAAAATGAGTGAAGATCATAGAATATATAAAAAATAAAAATGTGCTGCCTGTGTGGGTAGGTAGCACAGTTTTAACTGCTTTTGTAATTTTCATATGTGTATTGGAAGTAATTTGTGGATCCCAAACCCCAACAACCGCTATGTTTTTTTTTAATATGCTTCCTTTTTAGTTGATTTGATACACTGCATGTTTATTTACTTAATTTCATTAATTTAAACAGTTATTAAAATTACAGTTCATCAACAAATTACATTTTCTAATAGGACACCACAGAAGCAGTCCTCAGCTTATTAATGCAGGCCCTTAAACATGTAATAAGACACACTATTTACATTCTAATCTTTCAGACATCAAATGTTTCAGGTCATATGTTATAATTTAAGGTCATACTGCTTAGGTATTATTGGATATAATAATAATAATTAACTGTCCTTAATTGTGATCAACTGTATGCATTTTTGCATTTAACCACAAAACACTGAACACATCATAAATAAATGGACAATTTGGGGTTTATTCCAATGTAAAAATGAACCATCTGTTGTCTTAGATACTGTATGGTGGTTGGACTCTCTCAGTATCATGGATTTAACTTTCTTTGCTGCAGCAGTTGTTTCCATGGATGCCATTGTAGATATAAATGTCTCTATTTTTCTGAGACTTATAAATCCCTGCAGCAATGATGTCAGTTCTAAACATTATGTAGTGTTGAATGATTGTCTTTGGTAAGTGTGTGCATGAGTAAGGAAGAAAAAACTCGATCTGAAAGATATATTGTTTGCAGTTTATGTTATGTATGTTACTGTTAATAAGGTTTTAGCACTAAGCTTTTCTGAAACATAATGTTACAGCTCAGTGCATATTTTACACGAAAACAACTGGGGAAAAAAAAAAACAGCACTGCAGTCCACTGTCTCTTATTTAAATCTGATTATAATATACTTATTATTACAAATATGAGAGTTACATGAAGCATACACAGTGACAGTTCACTCAACTCGCTTTCCTTTCTCTGCTCGTACACATTACTTTCTGGTTATTCACTGGCGCTCTGTGATGACCTCATCAGCCTCTTGAACTCTAACCTCTAGATCAGAAACTAATTTAATGCAAATAGAAATGTAAATAAATAAAAATACATTGAAATGAGAATGTTCTCTTGTCACACATTATTGAAGTATAAATTCTTCCAAGTCTTTCTAGGTCACAACATTTGCATGACGTTTCATTTCACATGAGTATTTTGTAGGCACTTTGAGCTAATTATTTTCGTTTCACTTTACCTTCTTGCAGTCCCTGCCAGGAGACAATCTTCTCAGCTTGTTCAAAGCCATCATCAGAGCCCATAAATCTGACAGTGCTTTCTAAGTCAAATGCCAAAGGAGTCAAAATAAAGCGCATGGCTTCACAGCCTGGTATTCTGCAGACAAAGAATTGGACAGATTCACATTCTTGCAGGCCTGAGACGGAGATCTAAAATAGATTACCAATTATTTTCCTCCCCAAAGAGACAGTTTCCAACCACAAAAGACATTCCAATAGAGCGTGAAGCAGTGCTCCAGATGTATGTATCTTCTTTATTTCTTCATGTGTGGAGTTATGGACATGGGTATTTAGGCTGGATCAGACCAGGATACATGCTTTACTTGTTTTCCTCATGTAAACACTCTGAGGCCCTAACACTCAGTCCTATTGTAAACAGGAAGCAGAAAGGATCCTGGAAATCTTCTTGCTTCTTTTTATCTCACACTGACATAATGTAAATTATCCTCAGTGGAAACACTGAAGTGGTCGTATGTGGTCATATTTCACATCCTGACTACCAGAAGACTAGAATATACTAGTCTTTCATTTGTATTTTATCGTATTTGTATTTAATTATTTCATTAAATCCTCATTATCATATTATTGAATCCCCCTGAGACCCAGCAATGCATCTTTGTCCTCTGTATGAGATAAATTTCACAGCTTTTACAGCAAATCAAAATATATCTGAAAAAACTGTTCACTGTATCGGGGTGTTTCCAATCAAGACAATTATTGAATGTAAATTGACTTACTTTTTTTTTTTTTTTTTTTTAAATACACTTACTTTCCAGGGTCTCTGCATATTTTTTATCCAGTGATGATCATAGCATGCATCATGATGGCAAAAACATCAAACAGTGAGATTCTTAGCTGAGACATCATAGAAGATAACCCGCAAATTGCATAGCAACTGCACAACAACACTAGTTATTATTAGACAAAGAAGTGACCAATTAGAAATATGTATCCCCTTAATAATGTTTCAGCTAATGTGCATGGTGATTAATAGAAGCTAATATAAATTAGTTAATCAACAGGGATGCTGCTGTGACACTAGTTACTGTTAAAATGAGTCCTTTCTTTAATGCAGTTGTGCAGCTTTCATAGTACTTGGATACCTCTGAAGAATTGAATGTCTCTCAGGTATCACTCAAAGCAAAGTTCTTTCATCCTTCTGCACCTTCTGTACTTTCGTTCACAGTCTCAGCTATGAAACAGGCCAGACAAATACACAGAAACAGCCATATTTTAATGATGTCAGGAGCAAAGACATCCCTTATATGGTTGCACCCAGTTCACAATTCCCTTTATTTGGAATAGAAAAAATGCACAGTAATTTGGAATACTGGAGGGCAAAATGGACTGCATCTGTGTCCAAAATAAACTTTGAGATTTCCAATTCCACATTTCAGGCTAGTTTGTGCATAGCAGAGTAGTTAGTCACTGCACATTTCTTTATGTGTTGACACAGACAGACTTCTGTTTAATTTCAGCTTTTTCTATCCTCCTCTTACTAAAACCTCGACCCTTTATTTTCCACATATTGTTTAGTCTTCGTCCCTCATTGAGCTGCTGTTGGTTCTTTCTGCAGGCCTGTGTGGCTCCCACAGGGGTTGAAATAATCACACCCTCATTACTGCCTTTAAAAATGATGACATAGTCATGACAGAGCATTTTTAGGTTTGGACTTTTCTGCAGGACTTGTTCCTATTAGTTTATCCCCCTCCTCTTTGCATGAATAATAATGAGAAGACTTGTGCAGTGATTTGCATCAGGAGGAGTGTTAGTTTTAGGCTTAGAGTGAGATTCAAAAAGAAAAGCAGTGGGCGATTTCCCCAAGGATGACTGATAAACTGTTTGGCAGGAAAGGCCTTGCAAATGACTACATTCCTTGTTAACCTTGTAAGGCTATTTTTACTGCAGAAGGGCTTGTTGAGTTGGGCACCTTTTGTTCGCCTTGCAGCATGAAACAGGAAAGACTGGTTTGCTTTGTGCCCCTATGGGAGTTTGGCTCCAATCACTGTCTCTCGTCAAAATCCAGCCATCCATCCTAATGTTGAGCTCTGTTTAAGTAATGCATCTTCACGGATTTGACAAATGGATCCAGTAACATGCAACACTGCAGAGTCTAAAGTACGCTTTAAAGGAAGCTGCAGGTCTGCATCTATTTCACAATACAGTCTTTCCCATGAAGATTTCTCCCTAAATCATGAAAACTAACCCACTCTCATAGGTCTGTAAAAAGGATGTTTGCTCTTTCTGTGTTTTATTATATTTTCAGGGGACATTCCACTGCTCACAGTCCCCTCGGACTCTACCCGGGAGGTGAAAGGTGCTTGTGCAGTGTCATACGTTCTTCCTGTTGCCTGAGTTGATCTAGTGTTCGCTTGTGTTGAGCTGTAGCTCCTCTGGGATTCCTGGAAATTAATGTGATCATGTCTTAAGAGGATTAAGAGGTGACTACGGCTGTGTTGAGTCAGAGGTTAACAGTGCTGTTATGGTGGGAATGACCTCTACTGTCACCACGGATCCGTATCGAAGTGACCGAGTTTCTGTTTTTCTGAGTCCTGATCTCTAGTAAGGGGAACATCCTGGTTTTTGTAGATTACAGATACTGCTGTGTTTCTAAAGCTGAGTAGCAGAACCAACAACTTGTATCACTGTGTTTCTTTAAAAGTCTGGAATGTTGTGTGTGTATTGTGGTGGTTTGTGTTTTGGCATTACTGTACCATGGTGTATATTTGTGGCATATTCTGCTCTCAGGATCACAGGGACGCTATAACTTTTCCACTAGTTCTGGCTGTTTGGCCATGTATCATATGGTATAATATACAATATTCAATAAGAAATAAGCAGTATACACCTTCATCTTTTTTATTGTACAGCTGCAATTTTGTAAAAAAAAACAAAACAAAACAAAAAAACACAGAACTTAAAAAGTTATATATTAGAATAAAATATAAATGTAATATTCCGTCTGTTCTTATTATTATATTAATCTTTTTTGATCCAAGAATAAGGCTTGTTGAGATTAAAAAAACTCCTGGTCAAGGTGGCAGCAGAAAGTTAACTATTTAACATTCCTGTATTGCTGTAAACAGACTGAAATAAAACCACTAGAACTATGAAAAATGTCATAATTATAGATAAACACAATAGCTGAGGAGAGCGATGTGACAGCATTGCTATTTGATTTTTAAAGAATACAGTCTGTATCCTTAAAATATGATAAATAAACATCTGATATATCAGCCTTGTTATGTTGTATTTAATTTAGTTAAAGCCAACTCTGAAGCTTATGAAAATAATGAAATCTTCATATTGAAGAAATAAATCTGATTCAACTGATAAAAATGTCAGTTAGCAACAGCTTTAATATAGTCTGCCAGTGTTTTTCAATTTCCTTCAATAATCTGAATTCTCTCAGTAAAGTGGTTTCTTGTGTGCATGTAGACCTCATCTGTGTGACCATGTTTGCTTCACCAAAGGCTGGTCTGAAGTAATATTCCTCTTCTTTCATCTTCTCTCAGAGCCTTGATGAACTGGATGATGACGATGCACCAGAGAAAGACAGGAGGGAGGAGGAGGAGCTTGTTCAAGCCAACACTTTCCAGAACGAAGCCATGACAGCTGACCCCACCACCGGCCACGTGATGGTAAGAGGTGACATTACAGGCAGAAGAAACACTGTTCACTTAGATTTATTTTGGTTTTAAATGCATGGCATGCAGTGTTGAAAATTAAAATATCAAATTACAAACTTATCACATAAGGCAGTCATTTTCAGACTTTTTACTGTGGAGTAGTACCCCTGGAAATATACTTTTTTTAGCAAAGTACCTGCAACTCTTGCATCAACATTTTTGATCCTTTTGTTCTTGTCTGTTTATGTTTTCAAAACTTTGTAAACATGCAACATTTATTTAACTGGAATATATAACAAAAATAGTTAATTTAGTTTTGTGTGCAAAATATAAAATAAGTGCCCTCTTTCCTTGATTAGAAAAATGAATAAATTGGTCATTAATTAATAAATTAACCTTTTATCAACAAAAAAAAAAGAATCATAGCTACTTAAATGAACTCATTTTGTATAATATAAAATAGAAATGTTCTTAAAACGTTACCAAAGTTTTAACAAAATGACTGACAATAAAACTATTATATGAATGTATTTGTGTTTTATGTTCCAGCATTAATTCTGATTATTTATTTGCATTTGGTACATGATGACTTATTTAAAGTATTTTTCCCAAAAGATTTAAACTATCCCTGGGGTTACACATACCCCACTTTGGGAACCCCTGACATAAGGTGATTAAAATAACACACCTTATAGTCAAGAAAGGCCTGGTGTCTGCGTAACAGCTGTGTTTCTTGTTCAGTCCTCTGTTATTGTACTCAAGCTGAATATTGTGCAGATTGATGCATCAGTGTCACCAAACAGAGGCACTGTTGTTCAGGGAGACACCCAGAGAGCTGGGAAACCGACTTTTTGTGGAAAGGTTCAGAGACGCCAATCCAAAGGTGTCTTTGAATTTCATCATACACCATGAAATCACTTAAAAAGCCACAGGAAAACCCTTAAATGCAATTAAATCTGCTTGTTGAAGTCTGGGGCTTCAGTCTTTTAATTTCAGTGGGATTCTATGTTGAAGGTGTAGTACAACTACTGCAGTTGAATAAATCCATACCTCCTGTCTGAGTTATCATTACTTGATTCATTTGATTAATTGGTTAGAAAAGTAATATATAGTTAATGTATAACTTGATTAATTGTTACTTGATTGATCATCTTCATCACTTTTTTATCATTGGGTTTCATTCTACGATGCAGAGATTAATCAAATCCCTTTAGTTAAGTAATCATTATTACCTTCCGTATATAAACAGAAATGAAGCAGTATCTTCCCATAATATTACTAAGCTTATCTCTGTACAGCTCAGTTCCACAAATGTGGAGCCACATTCATCAAAATTAAGATCTATTCTGTAATGTGGCTGATTCCCAACAGTACATTTGATATGTACAAAGTCGGCCTTTTAATCATGGTGGGTAATATTATGTTTATTTAATAAAAGTGAACCCATGCAGAGACAGTCTGTTTCTCTTCCCAATATCTCCTCTGTCTGCAGAGTGAACATATAACTGAATTAATGAAAATGAATCCAAATCAGTAATGACACACTCATAATTTGAGTCTTATTTTTGACAGGCACAAGACTTTATATTCAGTATTGCAGTGTCTGTGATTCCAAAGTCACTTCAAACACACAGTTATTTTCAGTGAGTCCATATTTGCATGACTCCAAAGAAAATATGAAAAGCATCCAGCTGTGCAACAATGACCAAAACTTCAGCTCTGTTTGGGTTTTCTGTAAAACTATGACTCATGTGAAAATTGCCATTTGAAATAAATAAAAACTAGAAATCAAATGGCTCTGCTGCTGAGTGACAACTCTTGGTGGAGAGTTGTGTTACAGATGGATTGGCTGTTATGCATCAGTACACTTATTTTCTTTCAGGCCTGGAACTGTCTAGGACTGTTTACACAAAGCACTGAATAGTGTATAAAATACATACACAAACACCACACTAACAGGAAGATGGTGACAGCACCTGCTGCGATGGGGCCTGAAATACAAAAAAAAAAAAAAAAAAATACAAGCAAAGCATTTCACTATTTAAATAAAGAACTCTATGAATAAACACACAACAGGAATTCTGGAGGAAATGGCTCTCTGCAGTCTCATTCTACACTGTTCATACGTGTAAAGGGACAAATTCTCACTCCATCATTTGAACAGAATGAGTCCATTCATGCCTGCTGAATCTATTCTTACCTTCTCAACATGTGGCCAAACAGACCACATGCGGCTGTGTAGAAACTAACCAATAGATGTCTCACAGCCTCTCATATGAAACTGACATTCACATTCTGCGGGGGTCTGGTGCCAGCTTGCTCATAAGAAGGCACACAGGGAGAAGTAAAAGCCAGCGCTGATACAGTTCGTTCACAGAATTTACTACACAGCTGTCACTTAGACATCTGTAAAGACAGAGCATCCCAAAAATGCAAGGTCCCCCCTGGGCCCAATTTATCACAGGGAGACAAGCAATTGCTATGTCAGGCCTGTTGTGATATACAGCGGATAGCCAGGCCTCATAGCTGCTATCAAGATATCTGGTCAAAAAGTCTAAGAAGTTCACTTCAACTTCTGTTCAGAGCTGCAACGCTCTAAGCTCTCTCCACAGGTCAGGTCTCAGAGCTTTTCCCAACTAAAACAAGCCGTAATTCTCCTGTGTTAGCTGCTGAAGAAATAATGGAAACTTTACCAAGAAGCATGAAATATAAAATATTTTCATCAGATGTTTTAAATTCTACAGTGATGTCTTTTTTCCATGGTGTTCTGGGGACTTGGAACACATTTTGATTAATTTAGTAATGATGATGTGCGCTACATGTGTGCACTTGGATACACATTTCTTGTCCATGTAGCAGGAGGACATATGTATCTGACATGAACAGACTCAGCAGTGGTCAGCATCAGAGCCCCTCTGAAGGCATGTGGTCCTGGTTATCATGCCTTACCTCCTTTTGGTATGCAAGTGTTCTAGTGAAACCTGTTCCAGTGATCCAGCCGTCAGAAGCATGGAACATTCCTTAGGATCATCTGCTTTTAATGTGGCGCCAGGTCCAGAGCTGTTCAGGGGCCTCTCATAAAACTAATGCGTACGCACAAAAACAACGCCTGGAAGAGATGTACGCCACTTTATCCTCAAAAGTTGGGAAGCATTAAAATAAATTTAATAGGAGAGTGTACACCTGTATGGAAACTCTGACCCATGCATTGAATATTTTGGAGATGGGGCAACAAACTGAGGTGGTGATTCATATAATAATGGCTCACACATCCAGTATAATTTCAGCTCCTATAACATTGTGTATCAGTCCTCTTCATCTGGGGGGTTTTTTTTTCTTTTTTTTTTTTTTTAAGGCAAATTAATCAGGGTAGGGCTTGTTTTCAGTTGTGCAGTTTACTGTAGCTGTTCCAATGCAAGGGTGTGGCAGGTGGATTCTGACTTGGCTTCACTAGAAATTAAGCTGGAATATTTCAGTCATTTTAACCTCAACTGCATTAACAAATGATTAAATCATCATCATCAGTTGTTGGAGTGTGACGCCTGCATAGTGATACCGCATATGAGAATTGTAGAGCAGAGTGTCAATAGTTTCAGTAATATATATTTCCTATGAATATATTAATTATTACTATGAATATACCAATAGTTTTAGTTTTCATGTAGTTTTTGCTGATAACATCATTGGAGTGAACATGACTGTGCTGCTCACATCATCTTCTCCTTTCACCATATTCAGCACCTGCAAATATAAATTATGTAAATTTAAAAAGTTATGGAATAAAGGAAGTGATGGGTGTCACACAATTATTGCATATATCCACAATGTCCTAATCAAAAGTCATACTGTGTCTTTTCAGAATGCTGTATGTAAATGGCAATATAGTCCAAAAACAGAGCATATCATTAACAAATGGTATTCTGCAAGAAAACATTTTTAAGTCAAGTTCATCATAGCAGACACACACACTCAAACTACATTTGGGAATGTTTTTGGATTTACATGGAACAAACATCGCTCATTTGTTATAAAGAACGACTGAGAGCAGCTCATTTCTGTGTGTTAATATTCCCAAGATGCTGATTTGTGCTAAAAATGAGTTCACTCAGAGTAGGATTCTGCATCATGCTCATTACACCAAATCACGGCTGAAAAATGATTTGATACAGTGTCTCCTTTATGTGATCGATGTCAACAGGCTACAGCAGATTATACTCTTTACCATCTTTAAATACATTCTGGTCAGAAATCTTTGATGATTTATCAGCGGTAACAGGAAAGAAAGTTGCTCCTAATGTTTTTACTGTTTTGTTTGGCGTTGTACCGCTCCATTTAAATTTTCCTCTGCTAATAAAGACATGATTGCATTTACATCTTTATTGGCCAAGAGGTGGATCAAGGAAGTACTAGATTTTCTCAAACTGGAAAAAAATTTGTTTGACATTAGCTAGAGCCTGGAACACTTTTGAAAAGACATGGACTACTTTTCTGATCTATGTTAATAGTGTAGTCTGTCATGTTTCTCTTCACTGAGTATTTTGTTGTACAGTTTCTTTTTGTAACACTAAAAGTGGGAGTTTTGTACTTCTATTTTGTATTTATTTACTTTATTTGTTTATTTTTTTCCTGTGATGGGGGGGGGGGGGCTGTTCCACTTGTTTGTCTGAGTGTTGGACTTTTGACTGAACTATGTACTTTTTTTTCTCTCTTTTTTTTTTTTTAAATATTCCCAAGATGCTTTGCATTTATGGCTTAATATGAATATGTACAAGACAGGGTATGGGACCATTCCACTTTTGCATATTTCCAGGTGACTTCTGTCTCTCTTGCAGAAAACACAACCTGCTGACTATCTCTACCTAGCACCTTTTAACAAGCCTCATTTACATTTTTAATTAGCACCTTTCAGTCCAAAAACGGTGCTGATGCAGAACGTCTTGTCTGAGCAGATGTCCACTACACATCACATGTCATTCCCAGACAGGAACAGCCCTTGTGCTTGTAGTGAACTGAATTACATGTTTTTGCCTAAAACAATATTTGAACACCTTCACACCTCTGTTGACTTGAGATTTGAAGGATTACACTTGTATCAACCATCTAACCTTCACTAATATTTACTTTTAATAGGAATGCCACCAGCAGACATACTTTACTCAAGAAGGTAGTGGCTGAAAAAAAGGAAAACAGTTTCTTATAAAACGAATGTTAAATCATGAAAATACAGATGAGATAATTTGTTATTTATACATTTACAAAAAAGAAAAAAAGACATTTATGCAAGAACTGTGAACAGCTTTGATTTGTGTTGTTGGTTAGTGCTTTAGATCTGTTTGCTCACACAATTTAAAATAAGATTCACATCCTAATTAAAATGATAAAATGGAGCTGTAAAGCATCTGTTTTTGAATAACAAACCAGTGCTTTAACATGAATAATGGTATTGTGGCAATGTTAATCACAAACAGATATTTTAAACAGATATGAGGAAACATTTCAAATATACAACACAGACAATACTTCCCACTGATGTTCTCAGGGTTTGAGGATTCAGCTGTATTCATGTTTTGCTTGTTAATGGTTTTGCCTCACACCTTCCTCTAAATGGCAGTCACGTATATTTAGTAGAAGAGCATTCTTCACTCATTTATTTAATGGCTCCAGGAAAATTGTGATCTTTATAAGCTTTGTGCAGAGACTGAGCTCTTTGGCAACTGGATCGCTTTTTGTTGGGCCAAGACGGCATTTCTTTAGAGATTCTCAAAATTAATGAGCTGTCGAAATGTAAATCTTAGATAACACACCATCATAAAGGTCAGAGTAAGACATCTGAATAGGTTTTGTCAGGTATTTGAGAGATGTGTTGTAGAAAGGTGCATGCACAAAAATGTGTATTAGGGATAAATCTTATAAAATTCAGTAATGGGACTAGTTTAACTGTTCATATTTGTGTATTTTTAGCCATAGCCGTGCTTATGGTAGCTGCCAGCACAGCTCAAGCATGATAAATAAAGTTGTACAGGCCTGTGTCATGTGCAGTGAAGTAGTCGTACATGAATTATACTAACCTTGACTCATAGATTCATATCCCAGACAGGAGGTGCACAGTGTGAAACACTGCCAGGAGGTGCAGTAGTAACAGGGAACATGAAGTCTGACTGTTTTCTGTAAACAAGATACAATTTCATTTTCAGATTCAGTCGGCTCTGCACATCAGCTGCAGAGATCTGTAGCAGATCCGTTTATTCAGTGAATCCCCACTAACACCACTTGTGGATGTGATTAAAACCTGCACAAACAACAGAACCACACATTATCATAGACCATTTGATAAAAAAAAAACAAAAAAAAAACATTCCTGTAGGGAAAAAGACAAACTTCAACCTCATCAAGATGAAGATCAAAATCTTTTTTTGTGTAATTTAATGCGAGTAGTTTGATCAGACATTATTGCTCTTGTACCTGTCACATGATGATTATTTACTCACTGAAAGGAGAGAAGATAATAACTTAAGTGTGGCTTTAGTTTATAACATTGTATTCAAGGAAGAAACACTCTTCTTTAGCTACTACACTCTGTCTAATATCAATTGTTGTTTCTCTGGATTTGTCTGCATCACATTATGCTGAGGTGCATATGTTCTGACCATTGTGACCCGAAACCATTTTGGATTTTGACTCGTATCTCAGCACCCTTTTACCTCAAAATAATCAGTCCACTCCTCTGACCCTTGTCAACAGACTAGTGGACTGGGAGTATGAAGGACAGGTTTCTCCAATATGGCAAAAAAAACAGCATTCAAATTGTCAAGGAATTGTGAAAACAAGTATTTATTTCCTATAAAGTCACCAGCACCAGGGTTCGCAGGTCAGTGGCACATTCAAAGAATCCTGTTGGATAATTCCCATCATCCTGGACTAGAGAAACAGGAACATAAACACACATTTACATTTAGACAGCCTTTTTTATTTCTATATTGCCATCTTTGTCAGGTGGCAGTAAAGGCTACACTTGGGTTTAGCAGAAGATGAGCTACAGCTGCTTCATGTCTCATAAAGCTTTTTCTGTGGGATGTGATGCTTTTGACATGTTACTCTTTACTCTGAGGCGTTGGCCTTCTATTCAATTCCTACGCAGGAATGAGCTCAAACTTTCAATCTTTAGTTTTAATTTTAGTTCTTGGATATTTTACTTGACTAATTTTCATCCATTGTATCTGAGAATGATGCCAACATTTGTCAAAACTGTTTGTTTTTTTTATTTATTTAAATAAATAAAATAAATACATTTATATCTAAGAATGATGCCAAAATTAAAATAAAAAAGAATGAAAACACAAAATAATAACTATGAAAAACCCTGAACAGTGGATCCAATAATCAAGCAGACTGATAATGATTCTCTCCCCCCTAAGATAAATAACATGAAATGCAAAAAAATATATATTTTGATTCAAATCAATGTTCATTTGGCTAATATTGATTACTTGATATAACAGGGTCAATCCTTCATTACATTTTAATATTTTTATTAATGTACCAGGTTAGAAGCTTTATGTATCTGAGAAACTCTTCTGTGTCTTTACAAAATTGTTGTAGTGAAACTGAACAGATTGAACCCAATCAAATCAAAAATAACAAAACAGTTTGAATAGGGACCCTATGAATTGACCCAGAACATCAGTGGTAAGTCCCAGTAATATTAGATGACCAGAAAAGTTACAGATCTAACTGTTGTGTAGTAAAGTAAATATGGGATACAATCTAACTTACACTGTAATGTAACAACATGCATTTTTGGTTCTTATTGTTATTGTACCTGTACCTATTATATTAAATGCACAACTTGGTGAGCTTCTTAAAAAAACTCATTTTAGGTCCAATCATTGAGCAAATGTGGATATATTCCCCCAAAGGATGTATTTAATATGACATCAGATGAATGCAAAAAAATATATATATACTCATGCTCAGAGACATCCAAAATTTATTCAATTTGTAATAAAATATTGGGGACAAAAATAGGATAAAAATTAGGACAGGAAAAGCTACCTAGATGTTGGTGCATTTGATCTGGACAACATGGCTTGAAATGGTCCTAGCGCTCTAAATAAACACACCATGTTAAATCTGATGAGCCTGGTGTTTTTTCTAATCCAGACATGCAGGTTTTTCATGAATCAGCAGTCTCATTCCAGGTTTCATGTGTAACTCAGTGTCCACTGGCATTACATGTGGAACCTTTTCATTTAAAGACAAATACATTTTGTGTGATTTTGCAATAACGATCACTTTTGTGAAACACTCTGCCTTGCATAATCAGACTGATTTCCAAAATGTACATGTGAGAAAATATATATATATACATATATGTGTGTGTGTGTGTGTGTGTGTGTGTGTGTGTGTGCATGTAATTTTTGTGTCCCTTTTACTCTTACACACAGATTTGTCTAAACAATAATATAAAAAAATATATAAAAATGTGTTTTATCTTAAAAATTATTTTTTTTTATCTCAGTATTTATTTTTAAAATAGACCCAAAGTGCTTCCAAACTTGCTTCATAACATTAGTCTACATCTGGTTTGAATTTTTA
>JAPSES010107847.1:0-18225 GCA_029822895.1 Maxillicosta whitleyi | reverse complement strand
AAATGTGGGAGTAATATTGCAGGGTGTCAGTCACAATATGTGGGGGAACTGTGCTGCTTGGTGGAGGTTTGCGCTCTGGGTCACTGGTAATACATAAACCCAATTTGGTATGAATTCAACCAATAGTTTTTCTGCTTGTTAAAAACCATGCAACCAAACAAACAAACGGAACCAAAAAAAAAATATGTCAGTGGGACCAAAGTAGTATTATTACTTCAATACTTTAACTACATGTAACATTTACTAATATGCACTTTTACTTAAAAAAGAAAGAAGAAAATAAATCTGAAACATCTTTCAGCATTTTACTTTGAAATTAATCAGCTGTAACTTAGTCACAAGAAAATCAGTTTATGGTTTGTTCCACTATATAAACGACATAAGAATACATTAAGTCATTGTTTTGTCGTCTTTTAAAGAAATTGAAGTACTCATGAGACATGACCATGTGCTTTTGTAATGTTCGAAGGGATTTATTTAAAGTAAGTAAAATATGAACTAAAGGCAACATTAACACATTATTTATAAAACTCATATAGCTGTCCGGTTCTAAACTTAAAAGAATAATGAAGCTGCAGCTTTTTTCCATTTTCTGCCTCTGTGCCATAGTAGATGACAGGGCAGAAAAGCGGATGCGTGGGTGAGTGAGGAAAAGAGCCAGAGACTGTGAGGGATGAAGGAGGGGTTGATGGGAAGGGATGGCGTTGTGCCCTCCCCCGCTGTCCTTCCGATCTCACCTTTCTCACACCGGGTTTCAGACGGCAAAAATGGCCAAGTATGCGCTCAGGAAGTTCCCTGTCGCAGACGATAGCATCTACGTCAGACTTTGTGTTGTGGTTGTGGGTGACTGGGGGAAGCTAATATTTTAGTATGTGTGAAAGCAGACAGGGAGGACCTGATAATGCCCTGGGTGATGTAATGCACTGTTTCTGCGCTGAGTGTGAAGGGGGTGAGCCAGGAGGGTGTGTGTTTCATGTGTGTGTCTATGTGTTGATTACAAAGAAGGGATTGGGTGGTTGATTCCTAATGTTTGACTTATCCTCTTCTAGAATTTGCAACCCAGGCTCTGATTACATGGCGCCTCAACCTGACCAACCTGTGCCTTATTATAGTCCAACACGGACACACAGAAACAGCCAAACATATGATGAGGGTGGGGTTACATGGAAATGAAAACTCTGAACAGATCATCACCTATAAATTTTTCCTGCGTCCACTTTTCAAGCAGCAATAATTTTAATGTAAAGTTTTCAAAAATGTATTAACAAGTGGTGCCGGGTACAGTAAACCCTGCCCCTCACATGTATTGTAGCTTATGTCATCATATCTATGCATGCTCTATATATGTGGCAAGTCTGAAGTAAATTAAAACAAAATTGATGTTTTTATAAAAATTTTTATACAATATTGAAATTTTGCCAATTATAAGCAAATGGGACAAAAAAAAAAAAGATTTTAAAAATTCATTAAAATTTTGACTTCAACCTACTTTTCCCAAAATGTAACCTCGTCTGTTCTAGCTCACTGGCAATATATAAACCCAATTTGGTATGAATTCAACCAGTAGTTTTGCTGCTGCAGATATGTGAAATTTCACCCATTATAAGTAAATGGAGGAAAAAAGATTTTAAAAATTCCCCCCCCAAAATTGAAACTTTTACCTACTGTTCCCAAAATGTAATGAAATCTATTCTGGGTCAGTGGCAATATATAAACCCAATATGGTAGGAACTGAATCAATAGTTTTGCTGATAGAATGTTAACAAAAAAGAAAGAAGCAACCAAACCAAAAACAATGCATCTTACATTCCCTTAAGGGGGCGGAGTTAAAAAATCAACAGTATGAACAGTGTTGATGTTAAATCAAAGATGGCAATGTATTATGTGGAAAAGATATCAACTGAAGTTAATGTGCTAAAAAGTTAGCCTCATTAGTCTTCCACTGTAGTAATACTTCCAGGGGCATACTGAGTGAACATAGTAAGAAAAACATGTATGATTTCCCACAAATATACTGCATGTAGACTGATTACAAGATTAAAAGCCCCTTTTCCGCTGCAGGAACTTTAGCCAGGACTTAGAAAAACCTTGGCATGTTCCCTCCAACATTACCCAGGTAAAAAAAAATAAAAAAAAAAAAACCTTCCCTCAACCCTTAACTTTCCCTGAAAAAGTTACTAGTAGGGGGGTAGGAATTTTCAGATTTCCTGGAATTCTTCAGGGGTGGGACTGTGTGTTTAAGAGCTCTGATTGGTGGAACACACTTACAGGATTCCACACTTATGTTCACCTTCAAGGTTTAAACCAGTGTGCGGCTGCAAACGTGTTTATTCCACTTCTACAAACTTCACTTTGTGATTTGAGTATTTGGAAAATGTAGCAAAAAAAAAAGAAACTATGAGTAATGGACGATGTGGTCCATTTGCTGAATACACTCTTCGGAATGTTTAAAGATGCTCTTTTGAGCACATTCAGCTCGCTCCGACAAATGCATTTCAATAATCTGTCTGTCCATCTGAATATGCCAAAGAACATATTTGTTGAATACACTCAAAATAAATTCAGTGGGACCTGGAGTCAGCAACTTAAAATGACTTCCCCTGATTTCCATATATTTCTTTTGCCCAGGTAAATGAATTCTTTGTAATTAAAGTTCCTGGGAATGTTGGTGGAAAGGGGCAAAATAAACAGAGGATTCCAATGTTTTCATTTTTCAACCAATAAATCCTTTTTATAGTCAATATTTTAGTTGCTTTTGTCTAAGAAACTGTGACTAGTTTTGAATATGAATCTTATAAATTGCTTCTTTAACAGGTGTGTTTTATTTACAATATAAAGATATAATATCTCTGCTGCATTAATACTCGCTGAGGCTTATGGGTTCAGTACATCTCATCTGCTAGTATATACTGTGTACCGTCTCCACAGATAGAAATTAGCCCCCATACTATATGTCAGCTGTAGGCTGACAGTATGGATGGCTTCTCTCCTGCTGGTATAGTGTTATTCAGCGTACAGTCAGCATATAGCTCACATCATTCATTCCTGGAGCAATTTTCTCCCTTATCAACTTTGCACAGTGCTGGGAGAAATACTATAATACTCTCTAATCATAATGTGTATGAGTCAACGCTGCCCAGAGCTGAAATATGGTTCTGCTTTAACGGCTTGTGTCTTTTAACATGTCATGGGGGATTCACACTAATTCATATAAATACATATGCACACATCAAAAGACATGTGTTATCAGACGTTTCCCCCTAAAGCAAAAATGTTTCAGTTAAACAGATCAGCTTGTGCTTAAAGAGATTAATACAGCCACATTATTCATATGCAAAAACAAAAATTTCCACCACAAAAGAAAAATGAAAACACAAATACTAGTCAGCTATCGCAGCATCCTCTTTATTTGAGGAATAATGTGGGCATGTGTTGTTGAAGTCCGTTTCCATTTCACCTCCATTTGTGGTCTAGGCTGTACAGGTGGTTGTTGGGTCAATGGTCTTGGAGGCACCAGTGAATAAACCCTCCATCAGGGTGGAGTAGTTGATGTTTTTCACAGCCACCGGTCCAGCCTCAAGGGTCTCAGTCAAACTAACCTGAAGATAACAAACAAACAAACAAAATAAAAATAAAGAAACAGCACACTAACATATTACTAACAAGTACAATTAAAATGTTCTTCCTCTGAATGGCTCAGTGCTGCTCACAAGTGATATGTAGTCAAAATTTTCAGTGCCATTGATCCTATTTTAACATTTTCTTAAAATAATTGGAGGGTGAATCTGCATAATTCAACAGAATATGAAATAGAGCAAATAAAAACAGAACTAATCAGATAAGAACTATCACATCTTCAAATTTAAGTATCCGTTTTTGTTAGAGCCAGAGTTCTTGAGCAGAGACTGAGAAACTAAGTTCAGCTCAAACCCGGTGAAGTGAAGAACAGCTGGAAACAAAGGAAGAGGCAGAATTGAGAGACCAACTGAGTCCACTCGATACATGTCGTTCACCTGTTTTTACTCATACGTGTCCGTGGTAAAGCATGTGAAATCATCATTACATAGAAACAGAGACAAAGCCCGTTCCTTATTTTTCCTTCAGCAGTGATGTACGTATCTCTTTCAGGTCACTTCCTGTGCTCAGTAAATTGTTCTCTTGACCATTTCTTCCCACTAACTTCATTTTGCTTTTGGCTCACTTATTCTCTGAGTCATCAGCAGTAGAGGCAAGATGTAGATTGATTTTCAATTGCAACTATTTAAAAATCTGTGCACACGCTGTGAAATCACTTAGAGCACTTTTCTGATTCACTCTCATTTAAAAGTGACTCTTGTCCCTCCCCAGTCTGCTGTTAACTTCTGTTGTTTCTGCAGCACTGATGCTACTCTGTCTTACCTTCAGGATGTCGTCAGGCGTCACAGGGGGAGCCGGGTGCTCGACCCAGTTAATGCCAGCCAGGAAGGCATGATAGTCAATCTCATCCCCATCTGCAAACCTAGAGCAAACATGTATTCAGATTAAAATATATTTTTTAAAGACTTCCTATCTACAAATTTAAACTTTATGTGACTAATGTGTTATGTGTGTTCTACATTAAAGTAACTACATGGGAAATAAAAAAAAAAAAAATGCTTCATTAAATTTTCATTGTACAACAAAACTGTGTTCCTACTCCAACTAAATTCAGTACAAATGGAGGTTTTGAAATTTCTTACCCATGCCAAGAACCACTCCAAGCATAGAATTACAAACAATATCATTTACAATCACCAAAACTGAATCAATCAAAAACAATTTGAAAGTGCCCTGAGCAGTGGATGGTAGAATCTTACTTTTTGAGGAGCAATGTGAGCAGGTTCTCAGGCAGGGGAAGCTTGAAGGCCTTACAGATAGTCCTAGATCCTTTTAGGGGAAGACGTCCAGTTCTGGCGACACAAGAAAAAGCAGAAACACACAGGTTATAGTTGTTTCAGCTTTAAAACGGTGGGACTCGACACAAAACTGGGAATATGTTTGTTGAAAATGACAACTTAAAGACGCTACATATTCACGGGCATACTTAGAGAACAGGATCTAACGTGCCTGCAATATGTTATTTTTATGACTTCACAAAAAACAGCTGAGCAGGATATCACAATTAGATGGTGTTGACAAGTCAAACATGTGGTCAGAACACGTGTGCCAATAAGCCATCAGCAGGAACATAAATTGGCTTTTTTAAATAACATATTAAAACATATTATTTATACAAAATGTCAACCGAGTTTGAATGAAAATGAGAAGTGAGTACAACAGAGGGTGACTGTTTTCTAAAAGAACCTCCGTTGTTTTCCACAGTTATGCCGGAGATCCATCCGTGTCATGCCATCTTCATTATAGAGATGTTGATGAACAATCTGGCGCTAACTGAGGATGTCAACACAAACACTGAAACAGACAGGGAGCCTTGACCTCATGGCATTGTCCATCATCTTTTGACTGTACCTAAGCTGATCTATCACAGATTGCAGGTCTGCTGTGTGCAGATGGCAGGTTGTTTACGAAAACATACATAAAGCAACTTTGTTATGTATGAAAAGAGAAGCTAAGTGGCAGAGTATATACAGAAAGAAAGAGAGCGACCAAGTGTGTGTGTGTGTGTGTGTGTGTGTCCTCTCTGGCCTGCAGAGCTACATGCCATACAGGTCTTTAGGGTCCATCTGGTTCCAATGCTCCACTCACACTGCTGGAACTAATCGTAGCTCTGAGATATGGGGCCACGGGCTGAACGATTGATGTCTTGTTGTGACGCTGTGTGCCTTTGTGTGTGTGTGTGTGTGTGTTGCTTTTGCAGAAGTATTTTGTCTTAAGCCAACAAATATGTGATTTTATTTATATGTGTTCTGTATGAATCCACCTACTTGTGCCGGTCCTGGTGTGTGAAGGCTTTAGCCATGGCAGGGAGCTCTTCAAAGTGCTTCTTTCTGAGGGAATCCTGGGCCACAGCCAGCATCAGGCCCACATCCAAGTCTGACTGCTGGCGGTCAGAGAAGCGTCGACCTAGCACCAACACCTCGTGCTCCGACATCCCACAGTCCAGACCCATCAGCAGACCCCTATAGTGAGGACAAGCACACACATGCAAAACAATACCAAAAAATTAACAGACAAGGTGTCAGCTGACTCACATGTTATTACTTTAAAACAGGTGTGCCTAACGTATTTAGTGAAGCCAATTGTTCTTTGTGCATGAATGAATTTCTTTGAACTAATCAATAAATATGTTTAATACTGACAAATGTATTATTACAATATCTGTACACTGCTACATTTCATTACTTGTTTGTGAAACTGTAATTATCACAATGTTACCTGAAATTACCTTGGTTCACATCACATATTGAGCTCATATGTGTGCTAAGAGAGACTATAACCACTATACCACTGAGCTATATTACCATTTGTCATGCTACTGTACCTGAATGACTCAAAAGGTATGAAGCCAGAGTTGCCGGGATCACTGAGACCCACAAATGTTTTGATCTCACTCTGTTTGTCCTCTGGCATAGAACGTAGTTTACTCAGGATGCTGCCCACATTGGCTCTGGGAAACTTGGGAACAAAAACGTACTTTTAATCCGATATATCATGAAATAACACCCGAGGAAAACATAATATGTGCTTGTCAACATAAATGGGTAGGCAATGGTATCTGTGGTTTCAGTGATTTAAGATTCCTTGCCACATCTCTTCTAAACTACACTAAATCCAGTCCTCCAAAAGAGCAAATTTGACTAGCTGTGTTAGTTGGAGGAACATTTAATGAGCCTTCAAAAAACCACGAGACAGAAAGATCCATTCTTTCCCCACCTCCTCAGGATATTTCTCCATGTAGTTGAAGGTATATTCATCAGCATCCAGAATCTGGAAGTTCTTATTGTTAAAGCAGAGTGTAGCTCCAACATACAGATCCTGAGCTGTAAAGTATTCAGAGAGCTCGCTCTTAAACAACTCCTGGCCCGGCTTCTTCACCCGATCACGCTTCAGAAATGAACCACCTTGCACACCTACAGAGGTAGAATGGAAATGTAAACACTGACAGATAACCCAGTTCCATATTTTAAGATAATTGTGCATTTTTTCCCCAGTGTATGTGTTTTTATTTCAAGTCTAAATTACATTTTAATAACTATTCATACACATCTTTTTATTTGATATTTTATTTGATAAGGTTTCTGGTCTCATAAACCCCCCCCCATATTTGTAGTAGTTTGTGTTTTTTTCCAGATTAAAGTCATCTATATTTAGCATACTTTTGTAATGGAATATAGTCTGACAAACCTATCATTTACCATAAGAGTTATAGATTCTAAGCAGTTCTGGTGCAGCTACGGTCCAAATGATTTTACCTGTGTTCCTCTGAGGAGGTTCAAACACACTAATGGAGTCATCAGAGAGGTAGAAAGAGATGATGAACACTCTGTCTTTGTCTACTGGATCAGTGGTCACCATCTTGGCACAGAACGTCAGAACATTACTCTCCAGGCCACATCTAGGACCACACAGACATAACTACATAAAAATTGGACCCACCACAAACACAAAAAGGAATGTTTCAGTTTGTAATTTCATTTGTCATTGCGACCACAACTCATCCGACCTGTCTTTCTCCATAAATTTGCGGAAATCTTTCTGTGGGGGCTTCAGCAGTAAGCCCTGGCATGAACTTAATGAATCCTCCTCTGTGCCAAAGCCACTGTAGGGGGGCAGAACCCTCAAGGGCTTAGGGGCTGGGGGAGCTTTGTACTGCACTGGGGTGAAGTCCTCTGAGAGGAAAAAGACAAAACACTTAAAAGAAGAAAGAAACCCAGGGGGAGCACACAAATGATCAGAGGGCGGTGGGTAATCCATCCATGCAGGGACACAGCAGCCTGGACTGACAGTAACCCTAAGCTGAACCCTGGCTGCTCAGGACTCTCCATCACAGTAGGTTGTCACTGACGACTCTGAACACTTTATTAGTGTGACTAACATTACTGAACCTGTCTGGGGTTGGAGGGCATTAAGCGTTTAAGGCATGGAGAAACATTGGTACTAATATTTTATTACTCGTCACACATTAGTGCTTGACTCTGTTAGCAGATTTACAGTCACGGAAAAAATTATCAGACCATTAAAAGTCATTAAAAACAGTGTTTATGCAATTAAGTACTAACTCCCGTGTGTATCATGTGACTAAAACACACAGAAAAGAAAACATAAAATATTGAAAAACACTGTTTTTGGCAGTATAATCTCATGGATATTGATGTAAGAACTGAAGTGATTTTGGTTTTTATCAAGAAAACATAAAAAAATGTATAGATATCAGCTCTTAAATTAAACTATTATAAGCTATTTTTGTTGTTATCATTATATTTTTCCAAACAAATGTATTGTAATGTAATGTAATGAAGGGTGGTCTAATTTTTTTTTCTGTGACTGTAGAACAATCATCAGGCAAAGAGGGGACTGTATCATTATACAGGCTGCCATATGTACAAATACAGTTCTTTAAATACATGTAAAGGTGAACATACTGTATTATTTTGGTTATACTAATTATTCAAATTCTGTAGTATAATCTAATATTTCATGGCTTCATTTCAATATAATGGAAAAAGTATCTAGAACATTTCATGAAAGAAAACGATGTCTTTTTTCATTTGATGTAAAGATTCCTGTCCCATTATATATTATGATTCGGGTTTTTAGTGGTTTACTAATGCTTGCTCATACTGCCCCCATGTGTTTGAATGGAGGTAATGCAGGCACAAAACACAAGCAACAGGAAAACAATTCTTACAAATAATAAGACACAAATACATGAATGTTTACATCATTCTTATTCTTGGACTAATGATTAGACTGGTTGTATCTGTAGAACAAAAATATAACATTAATACATACCAACACCATATTTGGAGCGGTAATATTCTTTGGTGAATTCATCACAGTCACAGATGATCACTTTTCGACCCCACACATTCAGTTCCCCACCAATAGTCAGATCGCGGTCTTGATAAAAATCTTCTTGGACAGCTCCCGTCTGCAGAGGTGTGATAGAAAAGTGAGGAAAAATGAGCTGAGGCCAGTAAAAGTCTGTCTCTAAAACATCCCAATAGCTTTGGAATAATCATCCATTAATGAAGAAAAAAAAAAACTTCCAGCAAAAATATTCTTCCAGCTCAGGTAATGTACTGGAAGGTCAAAGTGTGCGATCATCTCCCATGTGTTTTTGTTCAACATCTCATTATAAAGTGTGGACACTGACATGATTTTAAAACAACCTCTACTCTCTCAGCTCTTCAGGGAAGGGCTTCTCACTAGATTTTTGACCCTGGTTGCTGAAATATGTTTTCATTCGGTCACACGAGCATTTATGTGCATGTTATGTGATAAGACCTGGCTCATAATGAATGATTTAATCATCCACAACATGTCAGATGGGGTTAAGGTCAAGGGTCTGTGTAAGTTAAGCCATGTTATTCCACACCAAATTGGGAGAACCACTTCTTTATAGACAGAGGAGGCAATGAAACAAGACGAAGCCTTCCCAGAACATGTTACTACATTCTGAAGCCTGTATTCAATCTAGTCTTTGTATGTGACATTTACATTTCTTCTGACTAACATTCAATACTAACTGATAATTAAATGTTTTTTATTTTAATTCTTTATTTTATATAAATACCAAATTGGTATTTAATGTTAATTTTGATCAGCTGAAACTGGAATGCATCTTGTTGCTCTGAAATATGTGTAACAACAATAAAGTCATTCTATTGTATTCTATTCTAAATTTCTTATTTTTCAGCACTCACACAGCTTTTTCTTTATATTCTGAGTTTTTCACTTGTTTGTGTTTTTTTACTACCTGTCTTTTTCTCTACACTTGCTTCTTGTATGTTGCTGCTCTTTACTGTGAAATTTCTCCATGATGGGATAAATAAAGTTTTATCTTATTTTACCTTATCTTTACCAGGCGAAAATGTCTCATTTAACACTGATCATGACATTTTGGTCATACCAACGAGGATTTACACTTATTCTCAACACCACAACCTCAATGTCATTGTCCTTCCCAGTAAAAAAAGACATGATGGTTCTCTACATTTCAATTATGTTACATTTTTGTTACATTAGTGTGCTGCTCATATGTCTCTGGCAAGTGTAAAAGAGCGTACTTTGAGATTGTCAAGTATGTAGCGCTTTTCCTGATTTGAGGAATCAAAGACATTGAGTACTGTCCGGTCCGTGATCTGTCCAGGCTGCTTGATTTGGGTTGGAGCATTCTGTTGAAAAACGACAAAATGATGGACAGAGAAAAAAGTGTTATTTACAAAAATAAAGTCTACAAAATAATAAACAACACTGAGCAATATTTTCCTCATAAAACCAAATGAACATGCCTAAATTGAAAACAAATGGACATGGGCAGAAAAAACAGACAAGAAAAAAAAAAGAAAAGAAGAAAAAACAGAGTGTGAGAAGGATTCAAAACCTAGATGGGAATGGAAGCTGTTTGACAGACCATATAGAATAATGGAGCAGTTCATGACTAAAAATGTGGTTGTTTCCCTTTTGATGGTAGTTTCTGCTCAAATTTTAGGCCTGACATTTAATGAAAGGCATTAGGACAAACAAAATTACTGGACTGAAAAAAAAAAAAAAAAAAAAAAAAGCAAAAACGCATTTTAGGCCTGGCTGTTTTTCAAAATTAATTAAGCTTCAGTCAGTAACTGGAGGAGAAAGCCAAAATGCTTGAGGGAGGCTGGATGCTACAACAGTCCTGTCAGAGTGAATGAGGTCTTGATGAAGGGAGAGATGAGAGGAGCAAGATGAAAAGAAGCCATCCAACCAGAAAGAGAGGTAGCATAAGGTTTTAGCTTCGCAATAATGATCCATAAATGAAAAATATTTATTTTATTCAATAAAAACATGAAACAATCCAAAAAATATTTTTGCTACGTTCATGTACTTCTGATTTTTTAGTTATTTACAGTGAGAATTTATTACATTTCAGACTCTTCTCAACTACAACTGTTCTTTCTAAACCAAAGTGATATGGTTATTTCCACATTCTACTGCTACAATTATATTTGAACAATACCAACCATGTGTCTCACCTTGGGTAGTTTACTGCGGTTTAAGAACTTAGGGACATGATCTCTCCCAGAATTCTGGGGGGTGACCTCCAGTATCTCTATGGTGTCATCAGCCAGGAAGTAGAGGAGTATAAGCTCCCGTGGGTCACCAAACTGGCATCTGTCATCCCAAAAGCAGTAGAAGCGCAAGACTTTACCGTCATGGTCCAAGAACTGCTTCAGAGTGTAATGTCTTTCATATGGTCGAAGTGGTTTCATACTTTTCTCCATCTGAATGAGGAAAGATGGAAAAAATTAAGTAAATACAGCCTTGTCATCGCTTTCATCAAAGTTAAAAATTTATGAATTTTCTCCTATACTTCATTTTATTATTAGCAATTTATAAAGTGTAATGCACAGGTCAGTCATTTTAACTGTCCAAGTAAATATTTGCTCATTTTTGTGCCTCCACAGTCAGAAATAGCTGTTCTGTTTTTGGATGTTGTACTCTAAAAAAAAAAAAAATTAAAAACCTTTCCTACAGGTGGGTGTAATATGAAATATTATGGAGAGTTCTGACTAGTGCTGATTCTTACCTTGTCCCGGAGGCTGCTGTATGGATCATCAGGTACATTGCATGGGTCATTTAAGCGCACCCCAAGTTTTAAGAGAAAGTTCTTAGTAAAAGCGTCACAGTTGGTCACCGTGAATGTACGAGAGTACAGCACCATCTGTTGGTTAATGTTGAAATGGAAAATGTTGTAGAACTGGTCATCATTTGGAGGAGGCAGTGGGACACGGTGGCGATGAATAAGCGTTCCTACCATAGGGACCAACAACCCAATATTAGTCAACAGGTATAAAAACACTGATATGTCAGTTAAGTGTACTGTCCAGGGGAGGTGGGTAAGAGATCATTTGACTAGTTTTAAAGTAGAAAACAACATGAGTATGTAATTTCAGTATTATAATAGTAGATGTCCAGTCACAATCACAGACAGATCACCTTGGGGGATAGCACTGTTCTTGAACTCTGGCTCCACAACCTGTATGGTATCATCCTCCAGGTAGAAGTAGATCTTACAATTTCTGATTCTGTATGTCTCATCGCGTGATTGAGGTACATCTTCCTGAAAGTATGCTTCAAAACACAAAGCCTAGAGGCAAAGACACTATAAGTGATGAAATGAAATGACAGTATTTTGTTAAAGCATATGAAATGTTTTTCTTTTTTTTCTTTTTTTTAAGTGATTATAGGCTTTTTAGTATTCCATAAATGCCTGTATTGTGACATCCATGCTGTGCACCACTGATTAACCCATAAAGACCAAAACATCCACCGCTGTCCAAAATCATCTACTGATGTAAACTGTTTAATACTTGTTGATCGACTAATCATATCAATCCATTTAATAATTGGTGTAAAATGCAGTTTCTCTTTTTATGATCATCAGATATGACCCATTTGGATGTTCAGAGGCTCTGTGGTGAATGTGAAAACACGGTCATCTTCTACAACATTGATTCACTACTAAACCCATGGAATTGGATAAATGACAATGGATGAACACACTAGTTTTCTGTTCAACTAGCCTAATGATAGATTTTGTCACCTTGTCACCAGATGTCACCTTTTTCTTCAATTTCCTCTGTTTCTGATATAATAACCCACAACACATTGAAGCTTTTATTAACATCCACATGATCAGTAAATTAAATATAACAAAATGCATGATTTCAGTGAAATGATGCAAAACATAGATTATAGAAATAAATGGTGATAAATCACTTCAGAAAGGGTAAATTTAGAGGGGGAAAAACATATGGGAACTGCCACTGGGTCTTTATGGGTTAAAAAAAACTTTTGGAGGTCAGAAAACTAGCCAGTAAGAGCCAACATTATTCATGAAATGAACTTCTGTTCACCTGTTTGTCAAATGCCACCCATGATGGTAAACCACTTCCCTGTCCTTTGGGATAGACAGAATAATATGGTTTAGCCTTCTGGCCAATTAACAGCTCTCCTCCAATGCCCGGCTTCTCCGACCCAATAAACATAGGGACTCCATTGGAATAGACAAAATGGTGAGATTTGTGGAATCCCTCTTTTCCCAACTGTAACAGAAAAGAGAAGAATGACATCTTTAAATAATGAAACTTCATCAAAAATAAACATTTAATTTACTCGTACACAGTAGAAAATAAGTCTCTTTGCTTTTTGGGGTCAATTTTAGCATTATGTTCTTAATAAACAGCCATAATACCAATGACAACTTATGTCTAATGAAAAAGTATTTTGACAATGCTGATATTTATCTCTAGTATTTCCATTTTATGCTCCTTTTATCCTTAACATTTCATAGGGAAATATTGTTCTTTTTAGTCTATTCCACCAATTTAGCACACACATGCTCATATGGGTGTTCATTTGTGTTAAAACAGAATAACATTATGAAAGCAGCAGGCTTGTATAATGACAAGAACAACACTGCACTTATCTGGAATTCATATTTATTTCTAGCATAAAAGTATCTGTTAACTACACTAACACTGTTAGTCTGTTGTTCCAATATAAACAACACCACAGCAAATATATATATAATGAATATTAGCTTGTCCCCGAAAGATAGATCGTAAAATGTCCCTTTAATAAAAGTAAAACATTGAAACATGACAAAATAAACTTACTTGTTTATTGGGGGAATTCCCAGGTAGAAGTGGTAAAGCCATGACTACCTAAACGACTTAACTAAGTCTTTTCTTCTTATAACTCAAGCTAATGTTTCATTGAACCTTGTTATTAGTTACTATGGAAACGTAATGTTGGGGGGACGTGTCTGAGACGTACGATCGAGAAGCTAGCGACCTCTAGCACGAGCTGTGTGTGACGTAGAACGTATAGCCCCGCCCCTGGGTGAAACAATGGTTTTAGGGAGTCCCAGCAACTGGTGGTACTAATGTGAGTGACGTGAAAACAAGACTGCATAAACTAAATCTGTTCCATATTTCACATTTTAACCGTAATGTCAGAAAATACAGGTGTAATTCCAAAATTTAAAAGGTCACGTTCTAAACACCAATATCACTTTTATTTAGTGTGTGGACTGTGTAGTGGTTGAACAGAATGACCACCTGAGTGGACACTAAATGGAAGAAAGCCATAATTAATGTTATCAAGAACACCTGCATATTACCTGGGTGTAAAAGTCAAAACATCTGGTGTGAAAAGGATCTATTTAACAATCTCTAATCCTGTGAATCCGATGGTATTTAATAAGTCAAGAGAAGAAAACATTTCTATTGTGCATTCATTGTGAAACAAATAAATGGAAAGCTTTTGGAGTGGTTTTTATTTTTCAGGAAATTTACATAATAGATGTACCACAGCCTTCAGGACCTAAGTCATCAGTTTATTTCTAAACAAAACATTAAAAAAAAAAAAAAAGAGAGATGCAGGGGAAGCTGACATAACCTGTCAAGTATGTAGCACCTCTAAATAAAGGCATAACAAACCCATTACACATCAGCACTTTAGAATAAAATTCAAGTTTTAAATGTAAAAATGATTGCCATGTTCAAAAATTATACTGAATTTTATGGACACATGCACAGGGAACTTCAAAACAACTTGACTTTGTTGATCTGTGCTTGGCGTACGCTCATGAGACAGAAATACATGATCATTTCCACTGCAGTACAATCTGTTTGGTAAAAAATAAATAATTCTAAAAAAAAAAAATTGCAACAGTCAACCTTTTTTAAAAATTTGCATGACATGCATTTTTGGAGTATTTTTCAAGGGACCACCCTGGTCAAACCAACAGGTCCAGATTTATATTAAGTGCCTGTCATGTGGAGATCATAAGGTAGACAAAAGAATGTGCAGCTTATATAAACACATAGTTACAAACTAATCTGAGATTGGTGACTTAATGTCAAAACACTTAAAAAAAAAACTCAGCAAGGACTGATTTATCAGTTTCCCAAGCAAATCTTATTTGGCAGACACTAAGATGCAAGTCCAAGCAGGAATCCTCCGATGAAACCACCTGTGATGACAATGTTTTTCTTCACAAACTCTGTGGACTGAAAAGAAAAATAAATTAGATAAAATCTATGTCAGACTAGTGACTAACGTTCACATACAGTTGCGACTTTTTAAATTATGTTTTTGAGTTTTCAACAATTACACTGGATGAATCTGAGGATACTGTAATAACACAATTTATGCTTTAACCACTAGACCACCACAATATCCCTCCTTCCACAATGTGTGAATGGCAGATGCATATGTACTCCTGCAAGGTTAAGAGGAAAGCTTGAGTTTCCATTTACTGCGGCTGTACAATTAGTTAAAAAGTAATACTTGTTTGTTATATAGGAAAATACATGTTACTACATTTTTTTTCTAACTTAAATGCACAAACGTAAAAAAAAAAAAACCTTCAGTTTGTATTTTTAAACAATAAAACCTCTTTGCTCAGTATCACTGAATCCAAAATATCACCCTTCTAGACCTTCACTTTGCAGCCTTTTATAGTTTGACTAATTGTGAACTTTTACTATTTACTACATGTTACAGCACAATAAATAAACGCACAATAAATAACACTTTGAACTCTCACCTTCTCAACAAATGTGTTTAGCTCTGGACCTGCTTTTTCAGTGCCTTTCTTTAACTGCTTCTTCGCTTTGTTAACATCCTTCTCTACTCTCTTCCAGTCCACTTGAATATAGCCACTGTTGTGAGCAATCTGAGGATAGAGTGCTGGATAAGTTAATCATATTCAGGAGACAGATGTCAAAATGGCCTTAAAAAATAAAAATCACATATGTTTACACATAGTAATGTCAGTGTACCTGCAACATCAGGAGACCACCTCCTACAGCTGTAGCAGCAACCTTTCCCACTTTCTGGAAGAGATATCCTGCACACCTAAAAATACATTGAAGAGAGCATGAATGAAAGGGAGAAAACAACATATACATTACTTCTACTGCTTTTAAAAGTAACAACATAAATGATGCAATAATTACAGTAATCCACTTATATAGTTGTAATATTCAAGAAGAGGAGCACAAGGAAAACCTCTAAACCCATTAGGCACAATTAAAGCATGCCTAATATTTACAGTTTATGCTCAGTCATGCTGTGGCAGCATATGGCAGACCTTTACATTCAAAGCATGTCTCAGATAGTGATAAGTGTTTGAGGAGAGACATCACACAAAGAAATTGGTGGCGAGTTTGAAGAAACAGGATAAATGAATGGTAAACGCAACATTGAGTGTCTAAATGTGCTGCCAAAACAGCCTCAATGTGTTTTGGCATCAACCTTAGAGGGAATGGGGGCTGAGAGTGCTGTCTAACACATCTATCCAAAATTTCCTGTACGTGTTCAAATCAGTTGAGATCTAGTGACTGTTAAGCTTTGGATAAACATGTTTTTCAGACTCAAACCACACAGTGAGACCTTGACATTAAGTTGGGGACATGGTCATCCTGTGGAATCATTATGAGGTTTATACTTAAATTCATGTGTCTGTATGTATTATTTATCCTTAGAAAAAGAGTGAAGTATGTTCTATGGAGATCTGCAAAGCAGCACAATGCTTTTCTGATGATTCTTACCATCCACTAGCTCCACCGATGGCTATCTGTGTGGCCACAGAGTATTTCTCTGCTACAGGGCCGGAATTCTTTCCAAATAGGCGGTTCCACCATCTCTGACGTTTGGCATATTCTGTCAGGTCTACGACCTTGTCATAGATTTCCTCTTCCAACTCTATATTAACAATAAATCCAAATATTAGACAAATATTATCGAAAAAGGCTCTGGTACTAAATCGCTACAAAATGTTACATTTAGCTAAACTTAAACCATAGGACAACCTGTCAATATGTATTAATAGTAACAAACTAAACGTAACAGTGTGAGAATGCAGTATAACTGTCACAATCAACGTTACATATAACTTCGTATGTATACGCGGTTTAGATAATGGTTCAATGTTAGCTTTATGTTAGCAACATTCGTAACTTAATAAAAGTTCGCCGGCCTAACAATAAGTTAGCATAAGACGAGTCGGGCTAAGAAGTGACGAAAAGTCAATCTGATCACCCTATACCTCTGGACCAATAGCTGTAAGACTAGAGTGTAAGGTAAAAGTTCAAAACACGCATCATGTGTCTTTCATGCTTAGCTTAGCCGGCGTTCCTGGTCAGAGAAATGTATTAAGTTTTCAGGCCTACTTACCCTTGTCGCGGTTCGCCATTTTGGAGTAAGCTTGTCTGTCCTCAGCTGCCTGCACGTCCGGCGTCATTTGCATAAATTGTCGGTCAGAAAAAGAAACTAAAAAAAAAACAAAAAAACGCGGCAGTGATATTTTAGTATACTACTACTATATGCCATAAAACAATAAAAGCAAGTAATACTAATAGAATTTAAATGAATTAATATACAAATTATTTTAAGGATTACAATAAACACAGACATATTAAATATACTGAATTATTTTAAAATTATAGGAAATACAGGTAAAAATGATTCTTTCACAGTAGTAAACAAAGTACACAAAGTAAATTCCGCAATAATAACAACCAAGACTTTCTTATGAGGTTTTTGTTAATTACAAAACAGTAAATGAATAAATAATCAAACTCTTGATGCAGAGGGTTAAATGAAGTAATGCAGTAAACTTTCTCTCTCTCTCTCTCTCTGTATATATATATATATATATATATATATATACATACATACACACACACACACACACACTATACATAGTAAAATCTAAACTCTATGATAGCTAATCATTTGTAGTTTTATTTTTGTAGCATGAATGGAAAGGGAGAAAACAACACATAGCTTTAATTGCTTTTCATAGCAACATGGTAAAATTTGAAATACAGTTTTGACAACTCATTTACATAGGTCTAATGTTTAATGAGATTGGCATAAGGAAAATCATTAAACATCACCACAGCATCCTTTATATTTTCATTTTACTACGTAATTCAATTTTTATTCTGCTTAATTTGTGAATCTATCTATCTATCTATCTATCTATCTATCTATCTATCTATCTATCTATCTATCTATCTATCTATCTATCTA
>JAPSES010107838.1:6126-18225 GCA_029822895.1 Maxillicosta whitleyi | reverse complement strand
ACTGTCATTGATCCAACTCCATAGGTTTTACTGGTGAATCAATGTTGTAGAAGATGATGGTGTTTCCACGGTAACTATGGAACCTCTGAACGTCCAAATGGGTCATATGTGATGACCATGAAAAGATGACAAACTACATTTTACACGTATTGATAGATTTAGTAGATCAACAGGTATTAAACAGTTTAGATCATTAGATGTTTGGGTTTTTATGGGTTAATATTTGTGATAAAATAGTGGATGAAGTGTATTTTCTGCCTTCTTAACTTATACAAGACTTTTTACAACTCTTAAATGCATCGTCAAAAAGCTGAAAATGCATGTTTTCTTGAGCTCATGAAACATTCTCATGATGATCTACACAATATAATGCACAGCTGTAGCAATAGTGTAAAAATTAAATTATATAGACAAAAGTATTGGGACATATTTAATCCAGGTGCGTCATTGCTAACAGTAGGCTCCAAAAGTTGGACGTAACTGCGGAAAATATATGAATATGGGTCCGATGGGGATGTTTTGATCCTGTTAAATTCATCTATCATTGATACATATATTAAACCTCAAAGATAATTTCCTGGTTTACTCTAAAAAAAAAAAAAAAAAATCATCAATGAAAATCAGAATAATTGATTAATCCTAGAGGGGAATTATTGGGTGTTACAGTTAAGTATAATAATAAAAAAAAAAAAATGCAGAAAATAAATTAGCAATTCAAGTAAAACTTTATTTCTATAGCACTTTTTTAACATGTAACAAAATGCTTCACACAAGGAGAGAAAAATATGAACAAATAGGTAATTTTCCCTTCAATTAGAGGAAAATATATGAATATATAACGCTCTAAATATATAAACATATATAGTTCTGAACATATATACTTATTAAATACTCTAAGACATAAAATTAGAACAGCTGGATGGTGTTTTTTTCCACAGGTGAAATTTTAATTTTTGTGTATTTTTGTGTATTTAATTAATTAGTTGCAAATGGGGTGTGAAGGGGATTTTAAGCAATATAGTAAAAAAAAAAAAAAAAAATCTCCAGGAAAACATCTACCCTACTTTTAACAGTTTTACTTGTAAATGGTTTATCCTGGAGCCTCATCTTTTGTCACAGAGAAAAAATATTGATGCTTGAACCCAGAGCTGCCAAGTGTTTCTGTGTTGAGTCTACATGTCTGCGTGGGTTTCCTACCACAGTCCAAACATACGTAGGTCAATAGGTTGTTTTTTTTTTTGCTCTAAATTGTTACTGAATGGTTGTTGTTTCCGGTCTTGGCCACTGTCTGGTACATCCCCCAGTTTCATGCAATAAGTGGGATAATCTACAGAACGCCGGTTATTATCATTAATTAAACTGCAACACATTGGTGCAGGATGATTATTCTGCAGCAATGACTGTCTCACCCTACATTATCCCACTCATTACATGTCTATTTACTTAAGAGATCAATAATTTGCAGAAGTGGCAGAAGTCTGCACACTCTGTACTCCAGTAGAAGTACAGAAACACCATTAAAAGCACGATTCCAGCAAGAAACAGCGATGAAACTTAATCAATTTGTACTCAAAAGTGTAAAAGTAAAGGTGGTTGTTTCTGTGCAACGTCACTCAGGGCTGATGATCTGGCAAAAAAAATCATATCACAATCTTATAAAATGCAGCCAATTTACGTTTTTTTTCTATAATTTCTTGGTTTCTTTGTGTGTTCGCTCCATTGTAGACTGAAATTATTCAATATTTTGACAATATCTAAATGAAATGAACACATTGATGTTTTTTGTGGTTATAAACAACGTGCCATCTGCAGTGCATTCATTAATTATCTAGACTGTAGCGTTTTATAGTGAAAAATTAACATTTTTACACTAAAATAACTCTTATAACACACGTGTCCGGTCAGAGTTCAAAGGTCAGACCCACAGCTGATGGATTTATGATAATTTTTCATCAGCATTTCTGCAACAAAACAATACATTCCACAAATTCTTTAAGTTTAATGCAAACTATAATCATTTTAGGGCAGACAGACACTATGAATTAGCTGATGTAAACTTACTAGCCTAGCGACATCTGCTAGTAACAATAATGCAATTAACATTTATACTTTGAATGCAATAATCTGTACTACTGATCTAATACTAAACTTACATTTATTAATATAACAATATAAATATTAATATAATATGAAGACTATTAAACCATCCTAACTGAATAAAGCAATTTACAGAATAGTTAGTTCGCTTAGTTTTATTTAAAGCACATAGAATCATGTGTCTGTATACATCTATATCTATAATACAATGGATATTATCTTAAATCTGACCAGTTTCCAGTGTAAGCACAATAAATATCAAGATATTATGACTTAAATTTTCTTAAATTTTCTTTTACAAACAACCTAAAGCTGTAAATAACTGTCCTGTTGTCCTGAATATCAGCCTTTAATTATGTCAATATATGTAAATAATTGGTGTAAAATACAGTTTATCATCTTTTCATGGTCATCAGATATGAGCCATTTGGACGTTCAGAGGTTCTGTGGTTAACATGGAAACACCGTCATCTCCTACAACATTGATCTATCGGTGAAGCCCACATACCACAATAAATGACTAGAAAAGTTACTTTTTCTTAAGTTTTCTCTGTTTTTGATAGAATAACCTTCAAATGTAATGTCAGAATGATGATTAAAGTATGTGATTAGTGAATTAAATATAGGAAAAACCTTGAATTTTACTGAAAAAATGTAAAACACAGAGGATCATATAATAATAAATGATGATAAAACACTTAAAACAGCTTAAATAGAAAGAAAAATTCATTTGGCTGCCACAGAAGTACTGGGTTAATTAACATACTAGTCGGGTCAAATTTGACCTGTTTTGATATTCAACAGTAGTAAAAATACCCTAAACATCATTCTTTTATCCTGAAATTTTCCTACATTTTGGTAAAACACACAAAAATTCAGGTCAATTTTATGTATAAATCATAATGTCTTTTATGTTTTTATGTGTTATGTAAAAAAATGCTCTTCTTATATTTATATATTACATATATTTATTAATGTGTCTATGAGGGAATTCTGAATCTGGGTCAAATCTGACCTGAAACAAACTGTGAAATGAACAGTTTGTAAAGGGTTAACAGCCCGAGGTAGAGATGGTCATGATCCTTGTCTGTTATCCCATATTCACTTCCTTTTACATTCCTCTGTAAGTCGTCTGATGATGGTCCAGAACTCTACTGTAGGGTCGATCTGGTCCAGGCCCGGTCCGTCAAACCCGTTGTATGTGGTTCTTGTTTTGACAAATAGACTCTTTTGTGTTCCTAAACCCTTTCCTCTGTTACGCTACTCAAAACAAGTGCGGAAAACTACACAATCTGGTGTTTCTGATGCCTTTGGAAAGTATGTAAAAACTGATATATTTAATATTTTTAAATTTTTTTTTAGATTTGTTACTTGTTTTTTACAGTTTAAATCATGGCAGGCAAAATTATTTGGGACAGATCTATCACCCAATTTAGGAATTAACAGTGTAATCATCAGCTGTTGTAGATTTTGTCAGTGGTAACCCCAGAAAAAGAGTAAAGATGATAGATTTCTGTGCTTTGACGCGGCCTGAATGCAGTCAAATGGCCACAGGGCTGAGGGAACTTTGTCAGTGGGATTATACAAGTAACCAGGCTTCTAATTTAGCAGCTAATCCAGATTAAGGTGGCATGGTCGTCTGTGTCAGCATCCGTCCAGTGTCCACCGTCTTCAAGCAAACAGCAGGATGATGCATTCAGGGTCCTAAAACCATGGTCAGGAATGCAGGAGGATGATGGACTGACATTTAATAGCACTGACCCTATTGAAATCATTAAGTATTGAAAAATGGCCCGGCATATGATACCGCATTTCAACATCTAATATCAGTATCAGTTATGGTTACATTAATATCAGTGTGTGGAATGATATTATGTTATGTTATTATATTATTTTCATATTCTCTCTCTCTCTCTCTTTTTTTTAAAAAATTCATCCATGTTTGACCTATTAAACCATTTGTTTCCAGTGGGAATCATTTCGATGTAACACAAAACATTGGATTTAATCAGATAGCAGAATCTCTATTGATTTAAACAAAGGTATGATCAGGAAAACAACAAATTCATGATCACTGCTTCATAATGAGACATTTATTATGTGTTCAGTGAGTTTTTGTACTACTAATATTTCTAATTTTGGATCTGCTTAGTGGTGTAAAGTTTGTCTCGTGGGTCTTTTGTTTCATGAAATTATGAATGACATAGCATGTTAGCTTGTTTTAGATATTTGCCCTTTTAAGTACTTGTTGGCGTTGTGTTCTTTTGGCTGGAAAGTGTGGGTTTTTTTTATAGGTGACGTTCTTCTGGTCACACAGTTGTATAAAATGCTTTTATTGCTACAAGAGTAGCATTACCGTGGGAACGCAGATGGAACTGTGGCTGCCTGAGTTACCGGGGGCAACCGGATGTACTGGAACTGAACTGGTGACATGTCCAGGGTGTACCCCCACTTTTTCCCTTAGGTGAACTCCGACACCTTCACAACTCTAATGAGGACTAAGCAGGTCATACAGTTGCGGAAAAAATTATTAGACCATCAAAAGTCAACAAAACAATGGTTCAGTACTAAATCCTGTGTGTGTCATGTGACCAAAACAAACAGAAAATAAAACATGGAATGTCTAAAAGCACTGTTTTTATCAGTACAATGACATAGATATTGATGTAAGATCTGAAGTGATTTTGGTTTTTATCAAGAAAACCATAGAATAAAACAGAGTAGAATAGAATATTGTTGCTCTCACAAGAACAATGACAATCAGTTCAGCAGCTCAGTTCAGTTTAAGATAAGATAAGATACTTTATTAATCACACAGTGGAGAAATTCATAGTTTAGCAGCAAAACACAGTGTAAAAGGAAATAAATGTGTATAAGGAAAATAAAAACATTAAAAAAAAATCACAGAGTATAATACACATGTGCTACTGAAGTCATGCTAAGACTCCTAAGATGATCAAAATATACAGAAAAAATATCCAAAAGCTATAGATATGTGTAGATATCTGTATAGATACTACAGATGAGAGATATGTACAATGAATAGGATATATACAGGTAGTATTAACGTGCATGTGTTGTGGCCGTTGCACTGTATTGTACTTTTTGATGCTTGAGTATGACTAGATATCAGCTCTGAAATGAAACTACTATGAGCTATTTTTGTTGTTATCATTATATTTGTCCAAACAAATGTACCTTTAGCTGTTAAAATGAACAAGAAACCGAAGAAAACAAGGGGTGGTCTAATAATTTTTTCCCGTGTGTGTAAAATGGACGGATGGATGAGAAACCACAGCTCATCTCCCTGTCATTATCATGTTTCAGTTTGGCCTACATTTGGTAATTGTGTACTTTATGCTGCTGAAATGAAGGCCAGACATTTCACAACACATGTTACCAAACTGTCCAAACAACAACCGCTTTGGATTAAAACTTGAAATCAATAAATGAACTGATAAAGTCTTAAAAAAAATATATATATATATATCCAATTAACCGCTCCATACAAGTGGTGCGAATCCAGTTCCAAATCACAATATTGAGAATCTGACAGATGTGATTCAGCCTCTGTTTCAGCCATGTGTCCTTGAACCCGGGCTCCGATTCGGTTCTTTTATGGCGCTCAACATTGTAATTCTACCAAAAATACCTGCGCAGACAAAGAATCATATCAGAGTTGCATTTCTCGCTGAGTTTAGATCCAGTAACTGCTGGTTAGTGATTCTTTTTTTTTTTTTTTTTTTCCGACCTTCTCCTTTTAATGCGTTTGGCATTCAATGTGGAGAATCTGACAGACTGAAAAAGACAGAGAGAGAGAGAGAGAGAGAGAGAGAGAGAGAGAGAGAGAGAGAGAGCTCTGTGAACTATAAATAGACAGTGGGAGAGTGGTTGTGATGATAGCATCACCACACAATAATCCCTTAGTAGGACTGGCGTTACTCTGCTCCACCACATTGGCCTGAACAGTGAACAGGTATTCCTCTATTTCACATTTATCTTATGACCAGAGGCTCAGCTCGGATTCCTCTAGAATCATACGTTACAGCGTGAACAGAAATAAACACATGTGGCTTTTTCTCATATGCGATGGCTGCACGCTGTGAAACAATAAATAGAACGAGGAAGCGTTTGGATTTGATTCAACGTGTAGATGAATAATCTACACCATCAATCTGAACATAAACTAAAATGAGCGTCGTATCAGATGCCTTCTATGATTATTCTGCAAATCCTCGAAACCCTTCGTATAATTCACAGGCGTGAAAGTGTGAAGTAATTTTAGTTTTAATGTGGCTTTTATTTAATTTTTGAGGCAATAGATTAGGTTTTTCAGGTATTGAAAAGAAAGCCTTGAAAGAGTCATATATATATATATATATATATATATATATATATATATCTTTTTTTTTTAATTGAATTATAGATTTTAAATAATTTCACTGTGTTCTACATAAACTGTAAATGCTCTCCTTGGGTCTGAATTCTTCACTAATTCAACTCCACAGGTCCATTTTCAACGCTATTTCTGTGTAATGACACCAAAAAGGTTATTTCGAGCGCTGGCCCTTTAAATGCAAATGAGTCACTTCACGCCCCGCCCCCTCCATGCTGTTCTATCCTGTTCAGCCAATTTGTGTTCATTAATAGTTTTATTACAACCACTGCTGCTGGTAAACAATTATGTCGAACTCAGAGAAATGTTCACCTTATATATGCAAATGTTCTAACTAGTTATAGATGTAACTAATTAAGCAGGTTGTAGAAATCCACTCAATTTTTTTCCCCAAAATGAATATACAGGGGTCAAATACAAACTTTTACAACTATTAGGGTCCAAAAAATACATAAATAAAGGATCCACAGACTAATAAAAATGTGTTTAATAAATATGACCCATTCACTTATACAGTAGCAGCTCAATAGTGTTTAATCCATAGCATTATATATAATTTACAGAAATATTCTTTATTTAAGGTTTAATTTTTTTTTTTCACAGCATAGTGCAAATCAGCTGTTTTACATCATTTTTATTAATTGTGTTTGTATTTTTTTTTTTTTACTGCGGTGTTCTTTTTTTGTTTTGTTTTTATGTCAGTTATATTTTATTGAACTGTAATAACCCTGATTCACTGGCAGTTTGGTTGCAAAATCATTGCTGATGGACCTTTTTCCTGATAAACAAAACTCTGCATACATCCATTTTTGATGAGGGCTGTATGCTTCATCATTTTTCCATGATTTATTGAAGAACTGGGTTGCCAACACATATTAATACATAATAATTTAAAGATTTCCATATAGATAAGTGGTGATGGAATGATTGACACACTCTTTTAAGGGGGTTTTAAAGAAAGATGTATTAGGTCAGAGGTGAAAGGGTCCAGTCCGGCCCCTGGGATGAATTTGTGAAATGCAAAAATTACACTGACGTTTAGTTCAGGTTCCACTTTAATCTCAAGTGGATCAGTAAAATACTATCATAGTAACCAATAAATACTCAAAATCCAATTTTTTCCTGTTTGTATGTTTGTACACATAAATATTTTCTTGTCATTTTACTGTATTTACACTAAAAAAAACTATCATTTCACAAAAAACATGAATAACCTGAACAAATATGGGCATTTTGATATTCCTGAAGTGCAGGTTTACCAATATTCTCCCTGTTATTATAAACATAGACAGACCAATGCAATTTCAAGTGGGTCCAATCGGTAAAATACTACCATAATATCCAATAAATACTCACAACTCTGAAAATATTTTTATATATTTATACCAAAACAAAGTGCAATTTCGCAAAACATGTCAATAATCCTGAAAAAAACAAACAAATTGAGAACGAATGAGTTCTGTTCTGACGCTGTTGACATAACCTGAATTTCAAAGTAAGTCGGAATTAACCCTTTAGTACCCCTAAATACCCCCTGAATCTCTAAATAACTATCCAAATGCATGTATTATACTTCATATTAATAAAATAAAGTAAAAAATAAGGTACTGTACTTAATGTATGTACAGTACAGTAATGGCGGATGAAATTTTCGGCGTTGTACAATAATAGTGGACGGGACTCCGGCGTTGTGAAGTCGAAATAACGTAAGTCGGGTACGTCGTAACCTGAGGACAACCTGTATGTGATTACTCAGAAGTAACTTCCATGTAAAGTTGCACCAGAAATTAAAAACTTCTGCTTTTCGCTCATGGCCCAAAACAAGAGAACATATAATAATAGATGAGGAAGTTTTTTTTTAATAGCTGTTTCTAAATGCAGGTGTTCATCACATAATTACCCCCTTCTCTCCAGTCTGAAAGCACAAAGTTAACATCCCCTGGGTACATTTTCTACAGAAAATGCACATAAATAGGTTGAAATCACCCCCTCAGATGACTTTCATCACAGTATTTTCAGGTAATTCTGGGGTTTTTTCATCCAGAGGTGCTAAAAAAAACAATGAAGCGCCGCAGTATTAGAGTTAAACCTGCTATTAACTGGCCTTTGGAAATGGAAAATGTGTCATCTGACATTACACAACCACATTAGTTAGTGTTCACCAGTAAGATAACCCTTCATTCTCTTACCTGTAGGCAAGCAGTCAGGTTTCTCGGCAGGATTAAACGTAAAACGGGTGGACATATCAAATTATAAGATGAATTTGAGACTACAAATCCCATGACTGTGCCACCATTAATTAATTATTTTGTATATAGGAAACAAAGCAGAAGGTTAGAGAAGTTAGAGAAGCTTATAACTTATAGAATGACAGAGGTATCATATCAGTGTATGCATAGTGGGAAAAAAAGTATTTTATTAGACCCTCACGTCAATATTAAAGTTGACAAAAACATGTGTAATATCAGACACATGCGCATTTTCCTTATCCGGTTCACTTAAGATGATAGACTTACAACAGTTACAATGGTAGCATCTTGTTTTACACATGTTCAGTTGTGTTATAGTGACAAATCAAAGTAGAGAATAATTAAAGCACAAGGGAAAAGAAGTCTGAGCGGGTGGACACTACGCTTTTCATCCTCCGCCTGCAACTGTATCCGTTTCTCTGTGCGTCGGTTCATTAATAAGCTCATTAATACTGACCTCTGGGTAAAGGGGCATGTTTCACTCTGACCTGGATAGTGTAAGTTCAATATAATCCCTTTAAGTTTATAGTCTGTGGGTCGTTCCTGGTCAGTCAATCACAGACGAAGGTGTGGATCCAGCTGCTGTTAAGCTACGATTCCGATAACGTCTGTGAGTTAAGTCATTATTGCGTTCGTTTTAATTATAGAGGTCAGTTTGGATGTGGTTTATTTGTAAACGATTTGACTTCTGCTCCTTCATAGTCGAAATTATATGTGATTGAATGACTGAATGATCATTTTGTTCTTCATTAGTTTCTTATTTGAGATGTTTATGTCTTTAAATAAGGCATGAGCCTGATTTTATCATAAAAATGACTTCAGAAAAAGATGCTTTATTCGATAAGTCATTATTTTTATTCATGACAAACAAGAAACATCCAAACATTACATCATGTTTTATGGTTTTCATTATTTATTCATTATTCTGAAATAATGTAATAATAATAACATACCAAATTACATCTATAGATTGCCAGTAACCCAGAATAGATCTCATTAAATTTTGGGAAAAGTAGGTCAAAGCAGTTTTTTCTAATTAATTTTTTTATTCTTTTTTTTTTTCCTATTTACTTATAATGGGTAAAATTTCACATGTCTGTAGCAACAAAACTATTGGTTAAATTCATACCAAATTGGGTTTATAGATTGCCAGTGATGCAGAATAGATGTGGTTACATTTTGGGAAAAATAGGTCAAAGTTCAAATTTTTTACGAATTTTTTACATCTTTTTTTCCACCACCCATTCACTTATAATGGGCAAAAGTTCACATGTCTGTAGCAACAAAACTATTGGGTAACTTCATACTAAATTGAGTGTATAGATTGCCAGTGATGCAGAATAGATGTGGTTACATTTTGGGGAAAAAATTTTAACAAATTTTTTTACATCTTTTTTTCTCCCCCCCATTCACTTATAATGGGCGAAATTTCACATGTCTATAAAAACATCAATTTTGTTTCAATTCACTTCAAACTTGGCACATATGTAGAGGTAATTGATATGCTGACATCAGCGCATGCATAGACATGATGACATCAGCTGGATCGACGCCAAAATAAGCTACAATATGTGCGAGGGGCGGAGCCTGTTGTGCCTGGCACCGCTTGTTCATGCTTTCTTTAGTTTAGGCTGATCAGCTCAATGCAATAAATACTAAAAAATTTGCTGAAAAGACACATATGTTATCGAGAAAACATCAAAGAGGCAGTAAACAAAGCAGGAATTGGAGTCTTCGCCGGCGCTGGTGGTGTCAGTCATAGACAAACATTAATATCTTCCTGGAATGAAGCATAAATCAGTGCATGTGTGACAACGTTTTGATGTTTTTTAGAGGGTGGAGATGCAGCGATGAGACGCGTAAATGAAGTTTGGCCTTTGACTCATCAAAGCACCACAATAGACAGCCGTGTGTGTGTGTGTGTGTGTGTGTGTGTGGCTTCTCTGTGTTCTCAGTGGCTTTACTTTAAGCAGAGCGTTCGCCATCGCCCCACCCCTCCAGGCACTGACCTCCTTTTCATTATTCACACAAGCAGCACCTTTTCTCGCTTCTTTCCTGCTCTTTTCTGTTCTTCGTGTGTGTTTTTCTCTCACCTCATCTCCCCAAAGTATCAAATGATCCAACACAACTTGCAAAAACCATATGTAGTACTGGAGGATTTCCACGTTTGACTGTTAATATTTTTTATTCCGTTTTATTTCCTACAGGGTTTTTGGATTTTCACTGTCAATTTATTAGGAGTCAGTGTTTTTTTTTTTTGTTTTTTTTTCAGGAGTTGAAAACTGCAGAAATTGAATAAGATGTACAGAACGTTTCATTTAGAGCTTCGAATAGTGTCAAACAGGTTGAAATCTGACAATTCCTTCTAAACTTCAGCTCATTTGGTGAGTTTTTTTTGTGTTAGTTCTTACAAACGTATCATATGGTTTTCATTAGGAGCTGGAGTTTGTTCAGTTGCCATGGATACAGATCTGTTGACACACTAGTCCATTTTTAGAACTTATTCAGATGTTTACACTCGGTTCTAAAAATTTTTTTTTCTGTGATGCATTCAAGGGCCGAGTAATGAAACAAAATGCGATCAAATTTGCTTCAATAACGATGGTTTAGAGATGAATAGATCTGAAGTAAATCTCATGTTCTAAAAACAGAATCTGACTTGTGTTTAGTTTCTATTTACACATGTGCTCCTTCTGGTTCTGCTGCTGTTTGAGTCTGAAATGACACAAGAATAAGGAATTCATGATGCATTCAGTGGACCTCGTGATCTCTGCAATTTCAGCAAAACGCAACACTTATATCATCCTGAAGGTTCCTGTAAATTAAGAAATCTGTAATCAAAAGGTCATGTATGTCGTTAAAATCACTGAGGTTTCCTGATAATATTCAGGGAATACATGATGCATTCAGTGTACCACGTAAATTCTACAATCTCTGGAAAGACATAACAGATATGTCACCTTCAAGGTTCCTGTAAATTAAGAAATCTTTAATCAAGTGGCCACATGTCATTTAAAACACTGAAGTTTTAATATAATATTCAAGGAATTCATGATGCATTCACTGTACCTTGTAAACTTTGCAATTTTTAACCAAACACAAGAGATATGTCACCTTCAAGGTTCTTGTAAATTAAGAAATCTTTAATCAAATGGCCACATGTCATTTAAAACACTGAAGTTTTATTATAATATTCAAGGAATTCATGATGCATTCACTGCACCTTGTAAACTCTGCAATTTTCAGCAAAACGCAAGAGATATGTCACCTTCAAGGTTCCTGTAAATTAAGAAATCTTTAATCAAATGGCCACATGTCATTTAAAACACTGAAGTTTTATTATAATATTCAAGGAAT